>JBAIZL010000005.1:51073616-51078616 GCA_036971475.1 Prosapia bicincta
CATTATTAGAAAAAAAACGTGTCTGAAAAGAGCGTTCCTTCCCTGGACTAGTTCTTATAAGATAGATAAGCCCTCTCACTAATTTTACCTAATGTTTGTTAGTTTTGCACATGTTTTTTCTTTTATATTTTAACGAATAATTTAATTTCACTTATATTAGTATAGATAGATTTTGAATTTTTCATTTGTGTATTTTTTTAATAGTGTTTTATATATTTAAATATTACTTACTATATTTAGACGTTTGTCTTACTATCAAAATATAGTAGCTTTGTTGCTTTTTTCATTTTCCATTTAGGTATCCGTTGTTATGACCAGATTTTCTGGGAGAAAAATAGAAATACGGAACATTATGGTATTGCTACATTTAAAGTTATTTAATTGCGTTTAGCTTGATATATTGTAACATATTTTAGATGGTGTTACATATTAAAAAAGGAAATTCCAGAAAAACGAGAATGTATTCAAAATGTAATAATAATGGAACTAGATCAAAAAAATTGTGATTTGTTAGGATTAAATCAAATCTCTAGTTTGTATTGGCCTCTGTTGGAATAGTTTGCAACTAAAATTAAAGTATGTGGGCGGAAATCATTGCACAGTAATTATGAAGCTTGCTTGCTAGCGATAATTCACTCTCTTGAAATCAGGATGTAAAAGGCAACGGTAATCTCCAAGAGCGAGGAAATGTTTTATTTTAATTTTTTAATGTAACAGTCATATTTAATTTCTTGTAATCAGAAGGTAGAAGACAACGAACGAAGATGGAACGTGGAGTTACAGAAGCCTTTTCAAAATCATGACCGAGCTAATTTTGTGAGGATCTATCCAATAGAGGGATGCGAGGCTACACCTTGTTAAAACAGCTAAGTGAACAAATTTAAACTTTGGTGAACAATCACAAACTTTAAATGCTTAAACAGTTTAGTACAAAATTAATAAACTTTAAATTTTTAATGCGTATTTAAATTTATTTTATGCATTATTTTGTGCATTTGTTTTCAGTTTAAATTGTAAGAATTAATTATGAAAAGAGCAAGCAAGCAAACTCGAAAGTAGAGTCATTTCAGCCATTGATTTATTAATATGTAAATTTCCGTATAAATAAGTATACCGTTAAATATTCAAAATCAGCAACTATTGCAGTGTTTCTGTAATATGTATTTAGTTTGTAATTTCTATCTTTTTGGGTTATTAAACTAGGTTTGATTTGTTTAAATTGAAGATTTAAGATAGCAATTATTTAACGAGCACACAAATCCCTTGCATCTCAATTTAATAAGACTTTGCAGGTCATCTTCTAAATATGTAACTATAAACTGCAATATTAAAAATCAGCTTTAATTCATAAGAATTAAAGCTACCAAAAATAAATTACACGTTACAATATTATTCTTATTTTTTGTTATTCCTAATGTTATATGTATTTTTTTTATATTTAGACTTAGACACCTTCATTATTTTTAAATGGCAATGAGACTTTTTTCGTCCATTTGTTGCATTTTTCCTATGTCTTTCCTAAAGATTGTGTTTGGATCATAGTCTCTTTCTGAAGTGGCACGAACCTTATTATATGAATATTGAGTTTCTGCAGAAAATGTTTCTACGATGCAATTTACAGATAAGCCACCACGAATACTCGATGCATTAATTTTGCGCTCTTTCCATTAAAAGGGATTTAACATCTCCTTTCTTCCTATCTATTTAGTCCTACCAGGGCTACGTAGCCAGGGATTAAGTCCTCCTAACTATTATCTTTCTACTTACAAGGGGCATAATAAGTAGACACCTCTTAATAATAAGCTTTGATACTGGGCTCCCTTTCCTCGATGATTTTTTTTATACATTCTTGATACGTTTTGTTCATTTTTTGTTTTAATATTATTCGGTGGATACATTTTTAAATATAGTTACAAATTTAATTTTATTAACTTAAACTTATTCGAACTAGAAACGATGTAGATATATTGTATTGTAGTATAACATAGTGTACTACTTTGTAAGGGACTCTTACGCGAAAGGTGAGTGCATTTTACGTGATTGGAAGTCTGTAGTTTTTGCAACACTTAATTGTTTGGACGTCTTCCTAAAGTTTTTCTTTTTCTTCTGTGTTTCTTAAGAATATCGCCATTTTCACACATTGCCAGGCGTAAATTATTACAATCCCATTTACGTCTAAAAAATGTATAAGAATTTTTGTAGAACGAAAATCCCGTTTTTCTTATCCTGCCATTACAGTTTTTTCCAATACAAATTATTAGTTTTATTTTCTCTTTGCTTTCTCTATCATGGCCAATACGTCTTTAGTTATTTACTCTACGAGTAGATGATAAATGAAATACTTGGGAGGCATACACAAGACTAGATATATCAACATTAATGCCAGCTATATATTTTTAGAGTTATGTAGTAAATTTAAAGGTAGAAAATGGATCGTATCTACATAAGTACAACATGAGGATATCAGTAGATAGAAACGAGTTGTTTAAGGGATTTAAGTGTTGTGGTCTCATCCAAGCATAGAAGCGCAGTAATGTATTAACCAACGCCCTCACTTTGACGCGCGCACTGGGTCGCTGGCCCGTGTTAGGGTCAGTGACTGTGTAAGGGTGCTTCCTAGATTATACAAGGTATAGAAGAGTTAGATCACCTATGGCATGGTATTGAAGTAATCTCCATCACATTTTTAATGATATAATAAATATGGTTGCATAAGAAACCTGTGTTGCTCGAAATCTCTTGCTATAACACACACTTAGACTATCTTTTCGTGAGTCTTTTAACTGTCAAAGGTTTTTTCTTAATTATTACTATTTTGATATGCCTTTAGATTGTGAGCTAACTAAGGAGTATAATGTCACTTCTAGCAGATGTTACGTACTCAAAGAGATATTATAATCATATCTATGCGTTTTATCCTGGAAAATAGGTGATAAAAATGAGGAATTTTTCGTAATGAAGGGCTAGTTATTGAAGTCGTGAAACGGCCATACCATACTGAATAGACACGTTCTCATGAGATCACCGAAGTATGAGAGGGAGCTGAAGTCAAATAACTAAATTATTTACTGAGTCTTTAGTTTTATCATGAGAGGTCTATATTTTACCTGAGAGATCTTGTTTTATATAAACTAGTGGTCGAGCTTAAAAGATCGTCTCGATAGCTGTTACAAGATATTTGTTCAATTTTTTCACACAGAACAATTGATTCATACTGTAAAACTCTCCTCAGGTTTAATGTATCACTGGTTGACCCATATTGATATGCTTAGTGTTTATTTCTCGTATAATGTCACTTGTATTTCTGGTTTTCGTATTTATCTAGCACAAGTCTCAAAGAATCAAACGCGCGTTTAATTTTAATTTCAATAAAGATGTACTTCAAGAATTGTGAATGCAGCAATTCAAAACATTGTAGTCCTACATTCTACGCTATTCTATGCATGTCCTACTTTGCAAGAAAAATGCTATAAAATAAACATAACTGAGTTAGAAGCCGTAATATGCTAGTATACAGACTTATATTTTCAACGTATAGATAATGTTCATTACTTTATATTTCTTTGCGACAAAACAATTTAATTATAAATAATCCTAACATTATAGTTTTGGAGTTTTATGTGACATGAGTTTATTGATAATATGAAGTAAATATGATCATTGATGTTAGCTAAAAGTTGATAAGGGCTTCAGGGCGAAGTTCTGGGCAACGTCACTTCCAGCCAAGTGCATAAACTTAAAACGTCGTACATACTCTCATAAGAGGTTTTGTTAATACTTTTTTTGATTACTTTCTAAAATATAAGAAGAGGAAAAGAAATTCAAAAGAAAATTTTACAATTTACTTTATGTAAATGTAGGCATACATAGGCCTAATTATTAAATTTAATGCTCTTGTATAAAGCAAATCAAAGAAAATTGAAATGGTTACAAAATATTTTATTAGGAAAATTCTAAGTATATTTGTAAAGGTTTATTTTGCTTTACTTCAGTATAAGATATAAATGCAGCTTCAGCAGAGTAGCACGAGTGTGCAACTGTAAACTCAATCAGCAGGCAAGCAGTGAAGCGGCAACTCCTATCCTGCCAAATCACCGCCAGCTCTGCGCTTTGTTGGATTCACTCAGGAGATATTCCACAGTCATCGGATTTTCACGTCTAAACCCACCTTATATGGTTTATACTCGATGAAGCTTAACCTTATTCCCTGACTTGTAACGATTTTATTGTGTGAGTGGTCGACTTGAGCACTGGGTAGCGCGCATCAGGAAAGAGACGTTGCCCATGGGAGAGAGGATTAATCGTATTATTTTTCTAAAAAATATAATATCTAAAAATAGTCCAATTTTCTTCTTCCAGTTTCTGATCTATCAAAAATGGTTTTATGTTTTTCAATTTTAAATGTTCTGATTTTATTTTTATCAGTTTAAAATCATAAAACAAAAAAATATACAAAATATTTAAAAGACCATAGTTGAAGTGCATTTTAAATCCAATGTTAGTAAATATTTTACTTACTTAGTGAAAATAATGTTTTAAATTTTAAAAAGTTAAATTTAAAAAAATGTTTATATAAGTATCAGTGAGTCCAAAAATGTTTATTTGCTGTAGAAGAAAAGGCTATCTGCTAAACCATTTCTTAAAGTTGTATACTTCCCCGCTGAGATTATGATTCTTTATTCGGCTTTGGAAACAAAAAGGAATATTTCTAATCATAACTAATCGTAGCTTGAATTTGTTATGTTTATGACATCCACATGTTATTTTATAAACGTACGACAGTATTTGATTCTTTCAGAATTACGAGACGTTTAATAAAGGTATATATTGCTCGAAAGATAGAAAAACGAGTATTGCAACACCAAAAATGACCAATGCAAGAAACATGGTAATAGTACAGAATATGTAACCAGGCCAAAGTACCTAATATTAAATAATTTTAAATTAATGATGTAAAAAGTAGTAAGTATAGGAAAAAGAAATGTAAACAGAATTACATA
>JBAIZL010000005.1:51083616-51178616 GCA_036971475.1 Prosapia bicincta
TGGAAAATCGAAATGAAGTTTAAACTATTTTATAATGGTCTTAAAAAAAACTAGTTGGTAGGTAACTTAACCGGTTACCTAGCGCTGTAGACTTCTATTCTATTCTAGGTTTTCCATAATATCACCCTTTTTTAATAAATATACCCTTTCACCCCCATATGACTAACCAATATATGTTATTTAACGATTAGGAAAATCAATCAAAGTGATCGAAAAATTGTATTGTAATAATTGTTACCTCAAAACAGATTTTGCTTATCTAATGGGGAATATAAAAACGAGTTAGTTTATGTGGCACCTGACACAGCCGATGGAAACGTATTTGTAATCTCAGGGTTAAAAAATATGGCTTCATCAAGCAATAGAGTAAACGTGACGCTACTCGACCAATGCTACATTATGTGTAATTTAAATAATAAAAAGATGACCATAGTTTCATATTCTAATTTTTACTAGTTTTAAGTGACAATTGGTTTACCTAATAACATAATTATACTCTTAGCACGAAATAACACAATAATTGTAGAGAAATGTAACATTCGGTTTCCGTAATGCATTTGTGATTTAAAGACAAGTGCACCGGATACAGCAATCCGCGGTAGGACTACATTCTTCTTTAAAGTTAACTTGGACAATTAGGTGAAAGCGAACTTTACCTATAGTCGAGATTTTATTTTGTATTATACATGCGAAATTCAAACTAAAGCATTACTTTTATAACGATTGGTGAAAGTTTTCAAACAATACAGCAACGAGATTATTTTTACAATATACAGACATTGCTACTTTTGAACAGACTTTTTATTTCAAATAAACTGATTTCTGAGGTGCTCCCAACTCGGGGATAAAAATCTCGAAATTTTTAAGGTAAAAACAATAAAAACGCAAAAGCAATTTTTATAAAAAAGTATCTTTTCCGTTTTAATGTAACTGTAGAGAGCTTTCGTCACGCTTAACAATGTTATTGATTTTTATTAAAAAAACGCTTATATTGGATTACCATTTTTCTGTTTGGTGAAAATGTCCAATTTTACAAGTTTATGTTTAATGGCAGCATATAAAATACACAGGTAAATGAAGTATTCTTGTTTGTGTAGCTATTATATAAAAGACAGTAGAAATAGTCTATTCTATATTTGAAGTGGGTAGAATCTCTTCAGAAATACAATACAGGTAGCCAACTAATCTTGATCTCTGTCGTATCGTGTGGCGTAAGTGACCAATACGGAAAATCCTCGTAGTATATCTATCAGACAACAGATTAACAGCAGGTTGTTGATGCAAACAGAAAGTTTTACCTTCAATATCTTTCAAAGATTCGCTATTTCATAAATAACTGTTGTATATTTGTACACAAGATTTCACCCTAATGGCTTCTCCCCATTATAAAGCACTCGTTGTAACTCAACGTCTGAAGCTTCGTCTAGATAACCCGTTCTCTTTCAAATAACCTAAAGCTTATAAAACATACATTTATCATTCTAATGCATTAGCATTTATCTATGGTCATAATTTATTTGCTACCAGTAATTACGTACTGCCCCTTAACACATGGCAGGAATAAGGAATTAAAGACGACACTGTTCTTAATCTTAGAACGCTTCAACTAATTGTTCCATTAATAAATTGCCGCTCAATTTGCAATGTGTCTGTATGTACTAGTTACAGATATACCGGTTGTACTCAACAAGATACTCTGTGTATGTTTGTCATGTGTGTGCTTTTACACAAGCTTCAACGATCCATCAACCATAAAACCCGCGGCTAATTTACAAACAGCAACTAACAATTTACTGTGGGTTAGGTTATTTAATATTCAGGTCACTTGTTAGAAAAATATTTGTAAATTCCAGGTAAAAAGGCTTTTACCATAACCATCCAGCTTGACCTAAAAAATATGACCCTGCTTAACTTACCCATTGCAAGATTCTGTGTTGAGTTTAACCAAGATCTTAGTGGTACTCCTCCCTGGACTTTTTTAATATTTTTTCCTTGGGTCTCTGTTGATACGGAGTTGTAGCAATCTATTTGTGTGGATTAAAATTAGTACAGTGTTAATATTGATAAAATGGTTTGATAAACAATAGGTTTGCTCGTTGGGAAAATATTTAGTACCTTTGTCAACACAGGGTATTTTAAAAATGTTTTAGGTAGCAATTCCTTAAAATGAAATTGACATAGTTTTCTACGTTAACAAATCAATATTTTAAACTTTTTCAGCAAATAAGTATTTATTTTGTTTCTGGTATTTGTTTTGAAAAACTGTATAGTTTTTAATTTATAGCTTTAGAAGTTTATTACAATAATTTAATATTTATAATTGCAGTCATTTATATTTGGAAACTACATACAGTAATTCTTAATTCTTTTGGCTGTATCACTAATAAAATATTCAAAAGTAATTTATATTAAGTTACAATTGGCAATAAATATTACATATTACCTTGAAATTAACAGGGGAGAATAGGCATTTCTATTTTGTTACTAAAAGTACCTAAGTATTTTAGGAATATCTGATTTTAGATACAGATTTTTCTAAATAATGTTTTTGGTTTTAGCATAAGAAATAAATTGATTTGTATGTAAGATCTGATACATTTTATATACTTTCGTTATTTTGAAATATTTGTTTAGAGACTTATTATTACATTGTTTTATATTTAATATTAAAAATAAAAGATTTGTCTCGTATCGCAATATGACAATACACAGTATGCAATATGACAATTGCAAAGCTTTATTGTAGTTATATCCAATGCTATTAAAACATTCCGTGGCACTCGCGTCTGTTAAAACAATTATATTTTAACTAAATATTCTTTTAATATTTAATTAATTAGTCTGATGCATATCTGGTAATTAAATTTAAATATTTTCTTTATTATTTTTTGAAATATTTATCTATATGATTTATACTATATTCTGTAAGATGCAACAAACCTTTGTCGTTAATAATCTCTTAGGTTTTTGGTAGGAACCATTTTCTAAATTTCACCAATTTCACAATGTCACAAAGTTATCTTTAAATAATTAGAGATAAAATTAACGGGATTTAGTTCACGTAAAATTGTTTAAACGGTTTTCATTTAAAATTCATCTTCAACGTTGACATCAATTCTCAATTAACTATCATTTAGTATGTCTTTTCTCCTTAATTAAATTTTTATTATGTTATGTTATTGACTTGTATACTAAGTTAAACCAATTTTTGTTTTAATTAGAGACATGGTTTACTTTATTATAAAAATTTAAATTATTGATAAGTATATAAATTATTTAATTAATTAAATAAATTTGGTATAAAAATGACTTGGCAGAATATTTGCACACTTTATTCCTAGTTCAGCCATAGTGAATGGTATTTTTGTAATGAACACTTTACATTGCAACTTCTTTCCTCTCCTAAGGATCATCACACTGTGTTGTTTCGACATTAAAACTATTGAACATTTAAATACTCACTTCAAAATAACAATTTCGACGTTCGGATCTTATAACCTGAGTTATAAGACAGATGATTTTGTAGTCCGCCATCTTTGCTTGCGGACTTGGCCATACACATAACGACGTTCAGCAAACCCTAAATTTAATTTTATTAATATACTTTTGAGCCTCAGAAGTTGTGCCTTATAACCTGACAATAGTTTTCCTCTCTCCTCAAATCATGTGAATAAAAACAGGGTTTTCATGAAAAATTATGCATTTTGTCCCTTATCCTACTTCTTATATTTAATTTATCTAATTATATAAGTATGCTATATTTGCGTAATTACTTTATTTTACAATTTTGAGAGATACTATTAAATATCCACTCGTTATTAGATATTTGATATTTTAAATGATTTTTCTTACGGGTTAAGTTTTTAAAAGTTAAGATTTTACACGGTAATTATTGATCACAAAGCAGTTATTTGCAATCGTGATGTCAAATAAAATTTACTAATTAATATAATTTGTTTTACATAGATTATGTTTTTATTTCTATTGTTTATATATAAATATATATATATACAAAACGGATGGAAAAATATGATGAATAGTTGCTATCAGAAGTACATCAGTTCATTCTGCACTTTATTAACTCGCAGTTTCCGACGTTTCGCTAGACGTTTCTAGATAACTGATGTACTCCGGATAGTAACTCATCATATATATATATATATATATATATATATATATATATATATATATATATATATATATATATTTAATAAATTAAAAATATTTCAAAAACAAGAATACTTTTAATGAATATATTTATTCAAAGCTTTTCGCCGATTAAATAGTATCAGCATCTTCAGGAAAGAAATTATCTAATAAAATTACTATTTTTATTAGATAATTTTTTTCCTGAAGATGCTGATACTATTTAATCGGCGAAAAGCTTTGAATAAATATATTCATTAAAAGTATTCTTGTTTTTGAAATATTTTTAGTTTATTAACTATATATATACAAGAAAACATATCACCATGTGTGTGTGTGTGTGTGTGTGTGTGTGTGTGTGTGCGTGTGTGTGTGTGTGTGTGTTTTGGTGTGTGTGTGTTTTGGTGTGTGTGTGTGTGTGTTTTGGTGTGTGTGTGTGTGTGTGTGTGTGTGTGTGTGTGTGATTCATCTAATAATTAGAACAAAAGATAGAGCTATATACAAATACACCTTCATTAGTTTTCATAAATTAAAACATTATTTTTTTTCTTGGGCTAAAACAAAATGACATCCAATTTAAATGAAGATTAAAGACAAGATTTACTTAGTGTATTACTTAGTACATATTTTGCGTACGAAATATTTATTTCCATAAGAAATATAATTTTCATTTCTTTAAATAGATGTTAGTGCAAGTAAAAATGCTCATAAAAAGCTATGAATTCAATCAGAGCCCACTTTGCCAGGAGTTCTTGGATTATATTCATCATATGTTCAGGCATTATCACAAGAAGCAACTAATGCTAATTCATCAGGCTGCGCAGTGACAGGTATGTGTGCTAATGATGCGTTTGTAAGTTATTTGGATTTGATATATATAGTTAATCTGGATTTCACTGCAGCATTAACTCTATCTTTTTAATGAGTGTTCACTGATCTACAGTGTGGGGGTCGTTGTGAATATTTCAAGTTTATGAAATAATTTCCATATATATTTTAAATTGTTGAAAGAAAATATTATTATCCATAAATCGTGAGAGAAAAGATATTAAAGAACATCTGAGCTACATAATTAGATCTATCACAAATGTTTTAGCCTATGTTTGAATTATGATATGACTTTTTTTACCTTATAATTTCACTCAGTATTAGGCCGTAATCATAAATTGTATACCTATTTACTATATTAGTTTAAATATTTCAGCTCACTTCTGTCATTGCTCTGTATAAAAAATTGCTACTGAAAATATTTATTTAATATGACAGGGAAATACACTTTGCGTATTACTACATGTAACAGACCATCCCTCCATGTCTTCAGAATACTGAAAAACATGGTGAAATAAAAAGTATGTCTAAACATAAGTCACTAAAATGAGCAGGTTACTAGTGTTTGTAGTCAGTTACCAACTAGGCTATTGGAACATGTAGTCACTTACCTTCAAAGAACCAGAGAGGGTGGACGTCTGGGGTAACCGGAGGGACGAGTTAGGTGTTGGAAGCCAGAGAGGGCAGAAGTCCTAGGTGACGGAGAGAAGACCTAACTCCGGAATAGTGAAAACGTCCCTCCGTTACACCTTGAAAACCAAATGGACCATGCCGAATCTGAGCCAATTCACGAGAACGCTGAGCACTGACCAAACTACAAACATATCTACAAGTACAAATTATCTAAGTATTGAAATTTAAATTTGTAATTATTTATTTATTATTAAAGAAAATATATATTATAAACGGGGATTGTAACTAAATTAAAAATACAAGGCATAACACTACTGTCGCCACTTACGCCTCGAAATAAAATAAAATAATTATAAGTTGTTAAGACAATATTAAAATTAGGACTAAATTACAGTTAAATTGTAAAGTATGTTTTCCTGTTACTTGCCGCTAAATTTTAGTTAGATGGCGAATTATTCGACTTCTTTTACATATAAATTATTCGAATTTCGAACATATAAATTGGTAGTATAATTGTTTACTATCATCACAGTTTCAATAAATTAGTAATCAGTAAGTTTTTTTGTTAAATGGTTTTGAAACACCTTCACTAATTACAGCATCTGCTCTAATTACAGATTTGGCGTCCAACAATAAACGTATTTATTAAGAAACTCAGTAAATGGTTAATGACAGGAATATTTGATACTAAAAATAATTGTATTTCTTAAAGTAAAATAGCAGTATCATGTAATACATTCGGCTCTAGTAGCATAAGAAACTACGGAATACTATGAATATATATATATATATTAAATTCTTGTGTTTGAAATATTTTTATTCATAATGTTCATACTTATAAATATATATACAAAGTACAACAACTCTTCTTTGAACGTAAACGTTTTCAATTTAAAACTTATAACTTAAAATCTTATCTCAATGCTTTACCCGGAGTAAATTACTGTAGACATAAAACATTATTATATACTCAACCCTACAAATGAAAAAATATCACATGAATACTTGACAAATTATTGACATGTTTTGTAACGAAATTACAGTATCAAAAATTGACAGAGTAGACAAAAATTTACTTTTTTTAAAAAAGCCTTGAAAATATTTTCCTCTAGGACTCGCATTTTATAAGGACGTCTCTCCCTCCATGGAAAAACCAAAGGAAGACAAACAAATTCATGACACATTTTTTCTTGCTATTAATATTGAAAGTTTACTTTCATCAATTACTTTATGATGGTCTTCAAAAACTAGTTGGTAGGCAGCTTGACCTGTTACCTAGCGTTGTAAACTTCTGTTCTATTCTAATTTCTAATATTCTACTCTAATTACAGATTTGGCGCCCAACAATAAACGTATTTATTGGGAAACTCAGTAAATGGTTAATGACAGGAATATATGATACTAAAAATAATTTTATTTCGTAAAGTAAAAAAAGCAGTGGCATGTAATTTTGCTGTTGTAGCATAAGCAACTATCGCTATACTATGAATGTATATATATATATATATATATATATATATATATATATATATATATATATATATATATATATATTTAATTCTTGTTTTTGAAATAATTTTATTCATAATTTACATATTTATAAATAAATAAATAATTATATATATATATATATATATATATATATATATATATATATATATATATACATATACCGTAAACTCCCGATTATCCGTGGAATAGGGTGGCCCGGCAACCCCGGATAACGAATTCCCCGGATAATCCACTATGAACAAAGAATACGCAAAACCATCTATAATCGATTATTATACCATAAATTACACAAATAATGACCTTGGTTAATACAATTTACAAAAAATCTTAAGAGGACAAAACAAATACAGAAAATAATTTAAAATGTCGATTTATTTGACGGATTATAACATGTACATTTATATGTCTAACTATTTACAATACATACATAAGTAAGCCTATATGTCAAAAGTACGTATGCGTGTACATATGTAATTTCCTTTACACATAATACTTTACTTTTTAACAAAAAATTTTGTCACTTTCGTGCCTTGATTTTGCTTTAATGTGCGATCTAAGTGTCTTGAGAACCATTTTGTCGCACAGTGTCTACTTGTGTCACAAAGCCATAAAGATCGATAATGTATATGACAGACATGGATAGTGCATGTCACGTCATAGACTATTTATAGCCGAGATTAGCTGACAATTGTTTACAATCTTACGATACACATTAGGTTTTCGGGCGTCCAAGTACTTAGTCATTTTCTCTTACATACAGTAGTCTGCTCGCCCCTTTTATTTCGCTGGAACGCGTCGGGATGCTTCCCTTTCAATGTAAAAAATAGTACGTACTTATTGACATATATATTCCCTTCATCTTAACTTCTATTAAGCCTTATATGTATTTACGTCGTAATTCACCGTTTGGAAATCTAAACACATGAATCTGATTGGAATAAAAATTGGATATTTGTAAAACAATGGCAGACCCCGGATAATACGCAAACCGATTAATCCGCCCACGAATAATCGGGAGTTTACTGTATATATATACAAAGTACAACATCGTTTCTTTGAACGTAAAAGTTTTAAATGTAATACAGTCTGTTATATATTTAATATACAGCTTACATTTTATAAAAACGTGCTTAAATATCGGTTCCCAAAATGTTGCAATGAAACAATGCCTGCAGCGGAATATACAGACACAATGGTGATACATTTACAAAACATTTGTTCTTCTCAAGATACAAAATAAAAATGTGTTCATGAGAGGAGAAAGGAAATAAAACTCTACCCATGATAATTATAAATCCGTTGAACTATGTTTTACAGTGCTTTGGAGATAGTAATAAATATTTAGGGTAATGGCATTTCAATAATTTAAAATTTTATATGAAGTAATGTGTTTACAAACACTAGCAATAATGATCACAAAGCAATAATATTTCAACTGCCTAACAATATTTACTAACAAAATTATTCCAAATAAATGTTAATAAATAAATAAGGTTAAATAAATATTTTAATTAATAAATATTAAATAGTTGTTAGTAAATACTTTCACAGCAAAACCGACAAATTCGGCTCTAAGTGCCTACGGTAAGAGGTATTTAATTACCCAACCCGTCACTTGAGGCGTTACTGTCTGTAGCAAGTAAATCAGATACAGCAGGCTGTGTAATGACAAGCCAGTGTAACATAATACTCCAATTCCTCTAATTTCCATTGATTGGATACAGCCATTGTTGATACATCTAATTATAGCTTATGCTAGACCCTATGGAATATAACAGGCGTGGATCAAGGATTATAGTCGACCCCTTGGATATAGGCCTATATGAAGGCCTATATAGGAACCTCTATGAATATTGTTTACATTTTATTTGGTTTAATATACAAATGCATAAATTAGTATAGATGTAGTTTATGTATACAGTAGAGTCTCGAAATTCCGTGACCCAATTTTTCGTTATATTCGAGTACGGGTTTGAGTCGAGATTAATCAGCTAAGCCAACGCCGATTAAAAACATTTCCACGTCATCGTTAACTGTTTTATATAAGAACTAAAGTTGTGATTGAATGGATAGAAAACTATTTCACAGAGTAGGGTTTTTTAATAGTAGGCCTATGTCACCGAAACCGAAATATTTTTAAAAGGAAAGAATATCCCTCGGAAGACTAGTTTAAAATTAGAAAAGCACCATTGCATAGAGATGAAGATCAACGTACTTTGATGATATTTGTGCTATATATCTTCCAGAAAATGTTACGAGCCGAATCCTGCCAATGGATTAGTATGTTCTGAAATATATGAAAATATATAAACACGTTACCTTTTACGATCTCTTAAAAGCGACTGGTATGTATATATATATATATAATAGTAAAAACGCTTGAATGGCATTTACAAATACCAACGCAGTTTATCAAAGTATTGATATCATTTGGATCTTCTCACACAAGAAACAGGTAATTCATTTTCAAAATCCTTGAAAAATGTTTATAGAATATTGGAAATTTTTATAGTTCTATGAATACTTTACTATTACAACGTGTTTTTTTACATTAAAAATACGCAACAATGTAAAGGCTACAGGTTGGAATTAGCTCAACGAAACCGAAAACCACTGTCTGTATAGTTGACTTCCGTTAACGTTCCTCCTCGTCCTAACAGGATGTAGTGCTGGTGGATTTCAAGTTAATATTTCGATATGACTTTAATTGAACCTTGATAGATGTGATGTGAACAACTCGAGTCTCTGAAAATAATATCGAGATGTATATAAGATTAGTAATTGAAATATTACATATTTTATATTCATTCCATTATCATAGGTTTCTGACGTTCCTTGCACTGGCATGAATATGTCTTTCTGTTCTCTCCATTTGCAGTATTTCAGTCAAAACTTTCAACGTTGTGATCGTATCTACACAACAAACTGCTACAGATAATTTTTTTTTCTTAAAGAACCGACTTAAAAAGAGAATCCCAATATATACTTTTTACTTACTAAAAGGTAAAAAATAATTATCCGATAATTTATCATAGGGTTACCCACAAAATGTTGAAGTCGGGGCCGAATTTCATACTTGAGCTCACCTAACCTATTTATTATACCATATAAAGGGATTTTACATATTGTTGGATGTAGATTAACAAATTATGATACATACTGCAACGGCCCCCCCCCGCTCTCCACTTCGGTTTCGCTGTTTGGTTTGTTGCAGAATAATATATTTAATATATATTTATATATCTGCTGCTCACGCCGTTTTGTGTACCGTGTTAAAAATGACCTCCCCTAAGTTGGTTGGCAGGTTTGTTGGGTCTGTATTTAGTCACAAATGTCAGTAAAATAGTCACCTGGAAAGAAACAACATTTATATGAACACACAAAATTTTCAAAGAATCTTACCATTCCATGAGATCTGCAGGCACAGCAAGGGGACGTGCAAAATATGATCATGTTTAAGATACCTATTTTAAAAGGCTCCTGTGTTCTTTAAACATGATCTGCCAGTAGACATCGTCTCTGGGCTTCAATACAAAAAACCAACTAATTTTTAGAATAGCTCAATAAAATTGTTCTCAGGAGAGAACTCGTTTAAAGAAACATTAGGTTCTGAATTTTTAATATTTATTAATTAATGGAATTTAATTAAAACTGTACTTCGATTTTATAATCATTATTTATCAGTTGGAAAAAACTAAAAGTTTTTATTGGTTGTTCAACACAGGATAAATTCAAATACTGTAAGTTTTATAATGCATTTAAATACTGATTTTAAACTAAAATAATTTTATTTTCATATAAAACACATTTAACTCTCTCTTTATCTTCACAAATTATTAATTAAAAGTTCGTTATTTTCCACATATTTAAATCCTACATTTCATATATAATTCATTAATTACATTTACACATTTTTAAACAAAATTATTTGCAAATTTAAAATAATAAAACATTTTATCTTATTATTTCAAAATTGAATTGGTAAATTCACATTTTATTATAAATAATTTTAAAATTTATATGATTCGATAAATCTGGTCTTCTTAAAAATGATTGGCTTATGGCCAAAACCACTTTGTAAATTTAATATTTATTATTCATTATTTCAACATTTTTGTTATACTAATTAATTTATTAAGATTACTATTATTACTTTTAAGATTTATTTAATTTTTCAACATAGAATGAAGTCTAAGTTTAATTGTTAATTTGAATTTAATAAATTTAACTTACTAAATTTGACGTTAATTTGTATATAATGGAGAAATTGACTTGCCAAGGATTTCCCTGCCGGTCCTAGAGTCCTCTTGTCTGGATTCCCTGGTCCCTGGACATCGGAAGTTTCTATCCCTGGTCAGTCGATGGAAGTCTTTCTCCATGTCCACGTCCTGGAGGCTGAGTCTGGAGCCTTCGTCCATGGATGGACGTAGGCAGCAGAAACGTGGCTATTTTGGTCCCATCTGGCCTGATGATGGTTGTCCTAGGCGCTGACCGACATTACGACCATTAGTTCCTTTATTTATTGCGGCTATGTAACCCTTCCCCTCCGCTCTAAGCTCGTCGCTATCTCCGTGCTTGTTTCTTGTACTGGCGATTTGGACAACGTATTAGTTTTAATCTGCATAATTTTATTATCTGTTTTAGAACACTGAAAAATGTCTATTATTTTAAAATGGCTGTAACGCTTTTGTTATTTGAGTTTTTTAAATTCTGTTTTCACTATTGTTTATTATGGATTTTTCTGGTTATTTCAAAATGTCGATGATAGTTCTATGTGGCCTAGTTCTCAAGTTAGCATTTTTCGGCACTTAGAAAATTTTCATTTCACTCTCGTTTGTCAAATGTAGTTAGTTATTACAGTTTCATGCTATTATAATTTTACATTTGTCTTAATAATACTTATTCAAAATTTTACTGACTTCTTGACTGTTTACTATGTTTATTATACTATAAATTAAAACCTTATTATTCAAATATTAAAATTGTTATTTAAACAATAGGAAATTTAATTTGAACGGTAATTCAGACCGTTGCAATACACAGCCTATGCATTCATTTCTTCCATACACTTATTTTATAGATACAGTATAAGAAATATGTTTAATATATGATACAAAAGGATTAAGGAGATTTGATCTCTTATATTTGTAAGCATCAAGAGTAATCAGATTCCGTATAAATTATTCAAAGAAGATTGAATTGTCCGTAATCTGTGTATATCTGAACGAGAAAAATGCTATCAAGTATCGTATGTTCTTTGTCGAGAACAAAGATTAATTATCGTTCCCCATACTATCATAATATCGAACACATGAAATTTTTGTTTCGTGAGAAGACTCTATGGCTCGCTATAGTTAGTCATGGGAAATTAAACAATCAAAAAGTTGATTGTTTAGGAAATTATTGGAACAGATTTGATAGACTAGCAAATAGCAAGAATGATTGGGGCGCCGACTTCATAATTTTGTAGGTAAAAATGATAAATTATAATAAATTATGATAAATTTAATTTTCGCTATCGGAAAATTTGTTTTCAATTTTCAGTAAGTAAAAATAAAATATGCAAGTTCTTTTTACTAAGCAGGATTTTTTCTTTTAAAATTTTTTTCTTCATTTTTAGATGTATTATCTTTAATTTCCATTTACATTAGGATCGAATTTCATATTATGCCGTTGATTGTGGTGGCAAAGTTGCAACTATTTATCCACACAAAATTCCGATATGTATATCCCTCTAATCATAGTGCTTGATCTTTGTTCAAATTTTTGAGACTTCTTTGAAGAATACGATAAACATATAAGTTTTTCAGACGAATACATTGAGTAATTTATGTTGGAAATTCCCTTGTCGAATTTTCCTAAAATCTTACATATTATTTCTAAACTTGCAATTATTCTTATACTTTAAAGTTTAAAACCGTGTTAATTATCATGGAATTAAAATTCATATATTGGTATTTGATGATGCTCGTTCTGTTAGCAGCTTTATAAAGAGAGAAATAAAAAAACCTATTCATTTTATACTGATTGTTTTCTATGTGATTTGCATGTGTGAATACTACATAACATAAATGCTTTGGCTGTTTTTATTGCTTATTAATTAACTTATAATTCATATTCCTTATTAAAAATACAAACTAATTCTCCTCCAAAACATTTATTAAACATTTTAGACAGGGTATTATTGACTTCAAATCAGACGTATTGGATGTAACTATAATGGAACCACCGGGAAGGTTAACATTTGCAAGTAAAATCACTTTTATCGGTTAAATACTTAAAGCGTTATCGTGGAACAAACAAAAAAAAAACATACAGATCGAATACAGAACCTCCTTTTTTAAAGTAGGTTAAAAATCTTTAGATAATATGAATTTTCTGTATAGGTAGTCCATTAATAGATAACAAACGTGACTAGAAAGGGCGTGTCATTTCTGGACACGTTCTTACAGTCTGTTAGCTCTGCGCCCGCACTAAATGTACCATTTGTTAAATTATCATATGTTTTTTTTTTAATATTTTGAAGAATTATTAGGGTGCACAGATATTAGGACAGATATTTTGATATTTTCTTTTGTTTATTAAATAAGAATCTAAGTTTGTAATAAGATTAACTACTTTTGTTTTTTTTCCATTTCCATTATTGTGTACTTTTGGACGTGTTTATACCAAGTTTGTCATTATACAGCTTTGCTGGGAGGAAAATGAAACCACGGCAGAGTATGTTATTGCTACATTTAATGTTACGTCTTTGCTTTTGTGAACAGGTTTTTATGCTTATTCCAGATAAATTTTATATGTATTTGTTTTCATATTTAGACCCAGACACCTTATATAGTTTATGAACCTTAAACAAATGGAAATCAGGCTCTTTTGTAGTCCATTTCGTGCCTTTTCAATATGTCTTTCTTGAATATTGTATTTCGTTCAAAGTGTCATCCTGAAGTGACACCATACGTATTAGGTGAATAGTGAGTTCAATTTGAGATGCGATTTACAGATAAGCGACCATGAACACTCGATGCAATAATTTTGTACTCTTTCAAGTAAGAAGGGATTACCTCTCCTTTCTTTACTCCGGCTCACTTCAATCTGCCTTTATTTATTCTTTTATTTACAAGAGGCATAATAAGAACACACCTATTATTAATTCCTGATAATTCTTTCTTTCCTCGATGTTTTTTCATACATCCTTGATCGTTATGTTATTTGGTGAGTTTTTGTTTTATATTATCCGGTATCCTATTTTAGTGATCTGTCCTGAAATTATTTTATTATTGAAGAAGTAATATAACTGAGTTAATCCGAAAATAATTCAAACGACATATTTATGTCTTATTTTTGTAATATTTTATTGTATAATAGTATTGATTTAATTAGTCCTTACTCATCGCGTGTAATACAATCAATAATCATGTACTGAGAATCTCGTCTGTGCTGTAATGTTATAATATTAATAAATTCTCTAAGATACTGTATTCAGTAATGTATTAGGTAAGTAACTATGTTCTAAGTATGTTTATAATACATTATTCACAGACTAAACCATCATTTGTGTGTACAGTGTATAAAGCAGTTCCTTTGCCTTAGGTTATCGGCAGAAAAGCAAGCATAATATATTCCTATGTATTAAAACCCCGCCGAATAGTACCACTTAAATACTTTACCTTATCCATTCCCCGACCAGGACCAAGCCTTTGGCTTATTATTGGCGTTTGTTTTAGATCATAAATCCGAATATTATGGATCCATCTTGCAGAACATGCGTTACTATATTACATTAACATCGCCTCTTCCCAAAGTATACATTGAGTTTTTTTTATTTAAAGCCACGGACCATTCATACAAAACCCTCTCACTGTCTATTCTATCTCGTCTGTCAAGCAATATTTGCATTCATGTGAGTTGAAGTGTCCTTTTTGCTGTCCTTTTTTGCAGATGTTCTGTATGGTTTCCTTTGGTTCTGCATGCTCCTCAGAGCTTTCCCTATGCCTTTTGCCACCCCTGTTTCTCTACTCTCAAACTGATATATACCTCAAGCTGTTCTCCTAATATGTTTTCTGGTTAGTACCCTGGGGTAGTACCCTGGAATATGTTAGGCTGCATTTAAATTTAAAATCAATAACTCAGAACTGCCCATATGAACGTTTTTACGTAGGCTACAAATTATCGTTTGCATATTCCACAGAATAACAGACTACTCGCATGTCTCGTGAGTTTTCCAACTAGATTACCCAAACTTATTCTAACTAGATACTTTGTAGATATATTCTACAAATTTAGTTTTGTTTATCCAAACTTATTCTAAATTGATATATTCTAGGAATTTAATTTTGGTAACCCATACGTACTCTAAGTAGATACGTTGTGTGTGTGTGTGTATATATATATATAAAAACATGGTGATAAGTTTTCTTGTAATATAGTTAATAAATTAAAAATATTTCAAAAACAAGAATACTTTTAATGAATATATTTATTCAAAGCTTTTCGCCGATAAAATAGTACCAGCATCTTCAGGAAAATAATTATCTAGTTTTAGATTAGATAATTATTTTCCTGAAGATGCTGGTACTATTTTATCGGCAAAAAGCTTTGAATAAATATATTCATTAAAAGTATTCTTGTTTTTGAAATATTTTAAATTTATTATTATATATATATATATATATATATATATATATATATATATATATATATATATATTCAACAAAATTATATGTGTTAATTAAAAGTATTCTAACTAGATCCTTTATAGACATATTCTAAAAATAAATTTTGTTAACCCATACGTTTTCTAAGTCGATACTTTGTAGATATATTTATAAATTTAAGTTTTTTTACCCTAAACATACTTTATAGGTATTTCTATATACTTTTTATTTCTTCTATTTTTAAAAAACATCGCCTGTCTCTACACATCGCCTGTTGTAAATTACTGCAATCTCATTTTCGTCTGAAATATCTATAACGGTTTTTGTAGAACAAATATCCTGTTTTGCTCATTCTCGCAATACTGTCACACCGTTAGCTAACGTGTGCAGGAATGATTGATAAATGGATACTGAGCGGCGTAAACTAAAGTAGATATGGCAACATAGAAAGTATTATTGATGTCTGGATGTAGCCCTATTACAGATTTTCAAAAGCAAAATTAAATACTTTTTGCAGTTTTGTTTTTCCTTCCATTGCCTATCCGTCTTAACTAATTGACTGTACGAGAATGCACCGTAAAATATTAAGCAAAGCTCGCACTTCAACGCCCACACACACTCACGGGCGCAGATCTGCTTACCTAACCTCAATTGTTTTCCATGAGTCCTCTAATAGACCTTATTCTCTAACTAGAACTTTTTGACTGTTACATTTAGGTATTTTGTACTGATATTTTTGTATTTTACTTAGTGTTCGTTGGACATAAAACACGATATAAATATGTCTGACGTTAACGATGGATTAGTGAAAATAACAAATATCATAAATAGATGTATTCTAACTGATATGTTTTGTATTACCATTAGGAGTGACATAATAATGTTGTGTTTGTCTTTTTTTCCCAGGAATAATATATAGAAGTTATATTACACAGGTTAGGAGTTTTCGTTTTGTAGACTAAGGCCTAGTAGGTGTCTCATCTTTGGTAGGTTGACTGCCTGGCCGTGTTAGGAAGAGTGGCTGTGTGAGAGTGCTTACGAGTTTATATAAGATAAGGGAAAGGTAGATAATCTATGGTAGGGTGTGAGGTAATCTCCATCACATTCAGAATAATATAATAAATATTGTTGCACAGGAAGTCTGTGTTCCACGAAACCTCCAGCTATAACACAAACTTATCATTTCATGAGTCTTTCAGCTGTCGAAGGTTTTTTCTTAATTATTACTATTTTGATACGGCTTTAGATTATGAGCTAACTAGAAAGTACAATGTCACTTCTGAATCTTCTAACCGATGGAACGTGCTTAAAAAGATATTATTATCATATCTATGACATTTTACCCTGGAGACTAATTGATAAAAAAAGAGAATTTTTTCGTAATGAATGGGTTGTTATTGAATTCATGCCAAAGGCCATACAATGCTAAATGTACCGGTTCCCTTGCGATCACCAAAGTCAAGCAATATTGGACGTGGTTATTACTAAGAAGGTTGAAATAATATAATTAAATTATTAACTGGGTTTTTAGCTCCATCATGAGAGGCTTATATTTTCCCTGAGAGATCTTGTTTTATTTAAACTAACGATCTAGCTTACAAGACTCTCTAATGATTATTGTTCATTTTCTAAGTATTTTATACAGAAAAGTCGATTAATACTGTAAAACTCTCTTTACGTTTATTGCACTACAAATTGACACATTATAACGTTCCAAGCAAGTGGAAACGTATAAGAGAAATTACAAATTTAAAAATTCCTAACTTTGAATAATTATAAAAAATTATGTTGAAATGAATTTTCTCAACTTAAAATCTGAAAGTAAAGTCATTTTGAAAAAGACGCGATGTAATTTCCTAGTTACAAAGGCCGTGTTAAATTATGTCAAATGCCAATTTTTACGAAGAAACACCATCAACTATCATTTTGATCAGCAGAAGAAATCTGAGAGAAATTAAAGATATGAAAAAATCGTTAAAATGCACCAAAACAAAGTTATAGGATCATTTGTTCATAAACATGAAGGGAGAGAGTGATGAAGGATGCCAGCAAGTGCAGAGTCAGCAATATCAAAAGACGAGTTAGTCGTCGGCTAACCAAGACGAGGAGTCTGGAAACAACACGGAAGAAGGTACGATGTCGGGCTCGGAATTGTTTTGGAACTGTGAGTGTTAAATAGGCAATGTACGGCTAAAGGCGATTGGTGACGCGGAAATGTAGAATTCGTGTTTCCCGGAGTACGTTGTAGGGGTGTATCCCCTAAAACCGAACATATATGAACATCGGCGTTTAAAGTGCTTTCTGTTTTCCAAATTTTAATATTACGCGTCGCGCTTTGTTACGTGAATAGTAAATGATAAAAAATCATTTTTAACGCAAAATAAACTGTAAATAGGCGTAAAGTGGTTTTGTAACAAAGAAATAAATATCATGAATAGTTAAATAAAGATTAAAAGTTAAATAAAGCTTAGCAACGCAAACTTTAAAAATTTATTAGCTAAAAATTAGGCGTGAATAGCAACCGCTAAACAACAGATTTCTTCAAAGCTATATAAAAAACGGCCATATTAAAACCAAACTATCAAGAAAAAGAAGACAACCTGTGCGGCCAAGGAAAAAGGGGCCTACGTAGAGCGATAGCGAGGAGCCAAGTAAGAGAGAGGCCGAGGCGAACCACGGACAAGAACAGACCGGATTGAGGACCAAAATACCGGAACGAGGGCTGTTAAAAAAGAAGGATTCCTGTAGACGTGAATGGCAATCAAGTTAGAACTGTCTTTGATTGTCTTTAAAATTTTAAATTTTGATAATTAAATTTATTTACAATATTAAAATTTTTAAATCATTTTAAAATTTATTTTTATTTATATTTTTATTAATTACAAAACAAATTTAAGTTAAATAAAAGGTAGTCTAAAAAGACTAGAAAATTTAAATCTAAAACTTTAAATAATTTCATTAAGGCGAGATTTGCAAAGTAAACATAGGTTTTCAAAATGGCTTTAACTGTAATTACTAAAGGAAATAAGCTGAAATTTATAACAATAAGAACATAATTTCCTTGTTGATGTATGAACAGGTTTAGAATTATAAGTCTGTTAGTTATATAAAATGTTAAAAGATTTTGTCATTTTTATGTAAAATTGATTGTGTATTTTACAAAGGATTTTTGTTTATGCGAACTGTTTTGATGACAACATAATATTAATAGAAATTAATTAATTAAATTAAAATTGAAACTTGATGAAATTATAAAAAAGTACCTAATAAATATAAGTACTTAGATATACTTTAAATATATTAAAAGAAGATAAAAGTAGATTAAATTATGATTGGTAGCGACACAAGAATAAATAAGTGGGGAATGTTTGAAAATATTTTTCAATTAAATGTCAAGTATTAAAATGTACATTAGAGATATTTTGTTAAAAATAAATTTAAATAAACATTTTATGAAAGTAAATGGGAGCCTCGAATAAAATTTTGAAATTTAATATTTGCGTATTTATTGAAAATTAAAGAAAGACAAGTAGCACCACATAAGTAAAAGTAACGAAATTAAAACAAATTTGTGTTCAATATTTCATATTTTTGAAGTTTATTATATATGTTTTGTTCATGATAAAACGTTACAGGTTGGATTATTGAGTTGTTAAAAGTATTACAGGTTAGAAAATAAGTAACGTTAAATTATTATTAAATATTTTCAAGAATTTGAGAATTTTTAAATTATTATTTTTAATTTTAAAATATTTTTATATATATATACTTAAAAAATTATTAAAATTCGTGTACTAGTAAATATATTATATAAATAAAAATCCCTCCTTATGTCTAAGAGTTAAATATATTTTTCACTATAAAAGTATCTTAAATAATTCTACAATCTGGTCAGTAAACTTTGTGATGCCTTTAAATAAAATTTTCTCCCAGGATATAGCGGATCAAAGACTTAAATATCAGTAAGTTAGGTTTTTGAAAATCAGTCCAGTGACTGGTTCTTTGGCAGAATTTGGCAAGCAGCAGTACAGGTTCTGATTCATGTCAGATCTGCTTGTGTAAAAATTTACCTGTTTCGGCGGTCTACAGGTAAGTGTGGTTCCAGAGGGAAACGACGGCCATGAGGTAGAGCCTGGGAACGGTAGACCATTGAAACTTGTTGATATGCTTAGTGTTTATTTCTCGTATAATGTCACTTGTATTTAAGGTTTTGTATTTATCTAGCATGACACTCAAAGAATCAAACGTGAATTTCATTTTAACCCATATCTTCACAGGTAAGTCTAAGAGGCCTATAGGTATATTTTGGTTGACGTGTTGGAACCCCTGCATGGTTAGTAAGAGTGAAAGCCCTATATATTATTCAAGCATTTTAATGGCAACCAGTGTGATAGTGCTCAAGGTCTCATCTTATTTCAGTGGGGTAGGTAATTTTTTTTCGAATTTGTACCAGGTCTGTGAGTCTTATCTGTGTCTGACTTGATACTCAATGTAAAGACCTCTCAGCCCTACCTGTGGCAAACTTCTAATATTATTACCAAACAAATATAAACAACATTATTACTCAAGATTTCCCTTGAGGTATCATTCTCAATTATGCGCTATATTTTTTTAAAATTTTCGTAATGATTTGATTATAAAGAGAAGTGCCAAGCTGAAAAAAATGTTTTCTCTTCAAACCAGATTTATTATACAAAACCTTTATTAACTTGAATTCGTAGAATGTATTTTTATGTACTACAATTTTTGTCTTAATATTTCTTTTTCTAAGATGGAGGCCTTTAGAAAATCGAAGGCCTTTGTTGGTGCGAAGTTCGGATCTCGACTTTCCTGAAGTGGTTCGACGACTGTTGACTTAGGATGAAAATGACTTCGAATCAGATTCAGATGATTCTATTCATCAGATTCTTCAACAAAACAGCAAAGAAGAAATTACTTCGAAAGATTAGGATGACGTAGGAGTGAATGATGGGATATCGTCTCAAGAGGAAGATGTTTCAAAGTATGTTGGTAAAGATGGAGATGTTTAGAATGCTATAGAACCTAAAACTTGGAGGAGTCATGCACATAATATATTAAAAATATCTGGAACCGCAAGTGATTCGAAATACATTCTTCAAAAAATTTGACGGATGTTTTAAAATTATTGTTCGATGAAGAAATGATAGTAGAAAAACTTTGAAATGTTCATCTAGAGGGAAAAGACAAAATGTTACTCACTAGGGTCAGAACATTACAAAAAATAAATTATTGGCATTTATTGGATTAATAATGTTATGTGGAATTATGAAGTCACTTAAAGAGAATATTAAATTGATATTCGGGAATGATGAGTTTGAGCGACCAATTTTCTTCCTAACTATGTCTATGAAAGATTCATTGTTATCAAAACTTCTCTTAAGATTGACAATCCTAGCGATAGAACTAGTTGATATATTACACACAATAATTCTTACAGAGACAGACAAAAAAATTCCTGTTTTATAATTCACTTTTGAAAAAAATGTATTATGTTATTAATTTTTATTGTTGGTAGTTTTTCATTATCCATTACTGATGTTTTGTTTATGTACTATGTAGAACCTATGGACTTTGGATTTTGTTTATGGACATTTCTAACTCTTATGACGTTTTTTAAATTATAATTATGTTTATACAAAGTGTAAGTTAACTTTTACCATCCCCCCCAATCAGTATATGAAAAAGTAATTAAAAATATCCATGAACCAAACTATTACAAAACCTATAATATATAACAACTATTACAAACTTAATTTTGTAAAGAGATAGAATTATTCTTGGTATAGGTCTACCAGGCCTACTGAGACTGTGGTATACAAAATGTAACCAGTGATGGTACGGCTTAATTTCAATAATCTATTACTAAGTACGTACTTCAAGGATCGTAATGAGGCAATTAAAAAAGTTGTAAATCTACACTCTACCGCAATAAACTTGTCTGCATGTCCTACTTTGCAGGAATACAATTAAAGATTAGAAAGTTAGAAACCGTGTAATATGCAAACTTATATTTTCAACGTATAGATCATGTTTATTACTTCATATATGTTTGAAACAAAGCAAATTCATAATAAATAAACCTAACATTCTTATATAATATGCTATGAAAATACGCATAGTTGATATTATTAAGCAAATATGATCATCGATATCCGCTAAAAGTAGATAAGGGCTTCAGAACAAAGTTCTGGGCAACGTCACTTCCAGCCAAATGCATAAACATAGAACTCGTTCTTATTCACTCTCATAAAAGGTTTTATTAATACTTTTTTTATTATTTTTAAATTTATAAAAATGGAAAAGACATTCAAAAACAAATTTTACAATTTACTTAAATGTAAATGAAGGCCTACATAGGCTTAATTCTTAAATATAATGCTCTTGTATAATGAAAATCAAAGATAATTGAAAAACGATAAAAATTATTTTATTAGGGAAATTTAAGGATTTCGGTAAAGGTTTATTTTGCTTTATTTCAGTATAACATATAAATGCAGCTTCAGCAGAGTAGCACGAGTGTGCAGCTGTAAACTCAATCAGCAGGCAAGCAGTGAAGCGGCAACTCCTATCCTGCCAAATCACCGCCAGCTCTGCGCTTTGTTGGATTCACTCAGGAGATATTCCACAGTCATCGGATTTTCACGTCTAAACCCTCCTTATATGGTTTATTCTCGATGAAGCTTAACCTTATTCCCTGACTTGTAACGATTTTATTGTGTGAGTGGTCGACTTGAGCACTGGGTAGCGCGCATCAGGGGAGAGACGTTGCCATGGGAGAAAGGATTATCTTCTTATTTTTGTAAAAGATACTATCCTTGTTTCTAACCTATTTTTAACAATAGTCCAATTTACTTTTTCCTATTTCTGATCTTTCAAAAACAGGTTTTACGTATTTCAATATAAATCGTTCTGAATATATTTTCAGCCTAAACATTTAAAGCAAAAGAATATACAAAATAATTAAAAAATCATAGTCGGACTGAATTTTAAATCCAATTTCAGGTGAAGCCTTTACTTATTCAGTGAAAATAATTATTGCAATTACAGTTGAACCCCTCAAATCCGAACCCCAAGAAATCTGAACCCCCGCGAAATCCGAAAATGATTGGAAAAAAAACTAAATTTTAAAAAATTATCCACAGTTTAATGAAGTAGCCTATGTACTGAAAGTTTGCTACTTTCGTAAAACAGGACTGAGATGTGTAATATATTGGAATTGACACTGTAAAAACTTAATATAATACGAAGGCCTATACTGTACTACTGTATCACCTCATTATCATAGAATTTATTGACAGTAAAATAAAAAGAAAAGACACACACACTTATCTATATTTTTTCCTTAAAATCAGTAATCTTCATCTGGAGAAGAGAAGTAAACATTCACGAGGATGAGATGTTGCGCCACCGTCGAATTAGCATAATATCTTTGTGTGATACAGCTGCATGTTGTTCTACGTAACGTAACGCAATGTCGAGAGCGTCGGCAGCGTCGGCATTAGTAACAGAATTCGTAAAGACATCGTTTTCCTCGCTATAGCTATCTGCTACACCTTCATGGTGTTGATCCTGGATCAGAGACACCAGGTCATGCTAGGTATATTCTTCATTATTGTCTAGTGCTAACTACTCTTACATGAAGCTCTCTTCAGCATCTTCACATCGCGGTACTCTTTGAATGAGCTGAAGGAGCTCAGTTTCATCATTCCGTGCTCTAAGTGGCGATTCCCCAAATTCGAGGCTATGCCATAGCTTCTTCCAAGATTCCTGCAGTAAAGTGTTAATGATATTATTCCAGGATTCAGCTACCCAGTAAATTACATCCTTTATTGTAATCGTCTTAAGTTTTTCTGGAAGAGAAAGAGACCAATATTTTTCAATTAATGTTTGCAGAAGCTTTTTTCTGTAGCTCAGTTTTATGTTCTGCAGCACACCTTGATCCATAGGCTGAAGCAACGATGTCACTTTAAGTTGGAGATATAGGGTTTATTGCTTTTAATGTCTTTACATACCAACTGCATGTCTGAAGGATGTGAAGGAGCATTGTCTACCAAAGTAGAGATTTGGCAGCAGTCCATCTTCCGTTCATTAAAATTTGTTATTAAAGGAAAAGATTATTTTTTAAACCACTCCTTGAAAATATTACCAGTCATTCACACTGATTTCTATATTGAACCTACGTACGTACACTGACTATTCATGTACGTATTTTTAAGGGTAGTTTTTGAATAACCATTAATGATAGCTTTACGTACTTATTAGCTACACTTAAGATAGTATTTAGCAAGTATTTACATTTTATAAATGTTGAGATAAGCTAATTTTTAATAAAAGAGCGCCATATATTCAGAAAAGTTCTGACGTAAAGCAATCACTAGATTTATTATAAAAGAGAATGATTTTTTTACAAAACGCGAGAATAGCTAATATTATTTTAAAATAAACTAGTAATCTAATAATAATTATATTGCCATACTATAGCGCACTGGAAGCCAATGTATTCCCGTGACGAGAGCCTCTCTGGTACGTAGCCCTATGGTGAACTAATGCATTAATTTTACAAAACTTTTAATTCAGCAGGTTAACATGGCCCCCGATAGGAACAATAGCACTTGGAGGCGATAGGATGGATCTTAGATCACTATGTGTATTATTTAAGTATAAGTTATTGCATTTTGTTAGTTCGCATTATTACGAATTTTTAAATGTGATTACATACTATTTACAATAAAACTCAATAATTTTTACTGTTTATACTTATTTAGAACAGAATAAGTAAACTTTAAATAGTATTTTCAAGCGAAATAGTCCTAAAAGTGATTGTTTAGGTGACAATATAAATTGAAAGAATTAGGTGAACACAGCCTCCAGGATTACAGTGTTTATATACCCTCTTGTCACTCGACAAACAGTTCGATGGTTAATGTAATGAAAATATGTGTTAAGTGAAGGGGGTCGAGGTATTCTAGATTATTGAGGAAACGATATATTATCTTTATTTTGTAAACTTCCACTTGGGAAGTGGCGTCCTAGATTGATTGCACCGTTTAAGTGTGCTTGTTCGCCTTCTTAAGTACCTATTGACAGCTCTGAAGCAGCCAGGCTTCTCAATATATTAAACTACGATAGTATAGCATAAAAATTAAATTACATAAAATAACGTTTATCTATTTGCAAATCATGAAATAAATCTTTGTCCTCTAATGATTTTATTTAACATAAAGTTGTGCTCTAGTATTTTCATTTCCAACTAAACGACAAACGTTTTAATACAACTGTACAACTTTGTGGAACATACGTTTTCAATTCTACTCGTACAATCATTATTTTTAAGAACTCTAAGAAAAGGTTTTAACAAAGGTTTACAATTTTTCAGCTCGTGAGGACAATCGGAAGCTCGTAATAATTACACAGGTCGCTTCCAATTAAAACTTTCAGTCAGAATTCTAAACTTCAAACATTAGTCTTCTCAATCTAATTAATTTAAAACTTCGGAATTGCTTTTAAGTTGGTCGTTTTCAATAAGTGGAATTCCTATGTGCAGTAGCGGTGTTACTTAGATGGAGGAAATGTGATGTGTGGGAAACAACAGTAACGTTACTTAGATTACCTCGTCATTGATTTTGTATTTTGAAATCTAATTTCTATAGAGTATGTTTATATTTTCTATTATTAGTCTCTATAGAATACCGTTAGGTAAGCTCCTCTCAAAGTATAAAATATCGAATAGCGTTGGCAATATGGAAAATTTTATTAAGTGGGCGGTGACATGAGAGATCAAATTAAATAAATAAGTAGCTTTCATGTTTCGACAAAGGAATATCAATAATGTCACCTACACAGCGCTTTAAACGCGCGGGCGGAACAAGGACACGTTCAGGCTTGTACTATGTATACTTTCAGAGCAATGCTGCTATGAGCAGTGTCGTGAGGTCAATGCTTTCCATAACACTGTTTAAACGCGACTGTATGACTAATATTATGTTTTATATGCTGTCTACGAGTTACGTATTTGAATATTTTCCTTTATGACTCCCATGTTTTAGTAACCATTCCTCTTCTTCACTCCCCTCCATTATCATGTTTAATGTTTCTTGTAATGTAATCGTATAAAACCAAAATAAGTGACATTTATTGTAACCACGGTATCGGAATATTACTCTCGTAATAGCGAGAGTTACACTTTAAAAAGGTTATATTTCACTACAATAATTACGTAAAATTTTGTCCGACATTAAACTTGAAAAGTATTCAATAAAGGAAATATTATTGAATCATAATTTTGTAAGACGTTTTTTCTATTTGATAATTATGGTTATCAACATTAAGAGATTACATAAATCTACTAAGCCCTTGACAAGAATGACTGAGCTGATTTAATACTCGCGTGTTTGTTTTACTTATAACAAAGAAATTATAGCAAGTCTTTTATTACCATATTCTTAGTTTGTTACATTTCTATGAACACCGTAACAGGTGTATTTACAGAGGAAAAGACTATCACTCATAAACCTTAGTATTTGTTATGGTTTGTGTTATTAGCAACTAATCTTCTAAAATGTAGAATTCTTTCAGAGATTTTGTTTAGAATTGCCTCTCATAAATTACAATATAAAAACAAATTACATTTATTTAAGCCACAGTAGCGGACTTTACCAATGAATGGTTTAATGGTTGGTTGACTTCACACATTTATTGGTTGCACACTCTCACATCCTCATTGGTTGCGCACTCTCGCACATTCATTGGGTGCACACTCTCGCACATTCATTGGTTGCATACTCTCACACATTCATTGGTTGCACACTCTCGCACATTCATTGGTTGCACACTCTCACAAATTCATTGGTTCCACACTCTCACACATTTATTGGTTGCATACTCTCGCACACTCATTGGTTGCATACTCTCACACATTCATTGGTTGCACACTCTCTCACACTCATTGGTTGCACATTCTCACACATTCATTGGGTGCACACTCTCGCACATTCATTGGTTGCATACTCTCACACATTCATTGGTTGCACACTCTCGCACATTCATTGGTTGCACACTCTCACACATTCATTGGTTCCACACTCTCACACATTTATTGGTTGCATACTCTCGCACATTCATTGGTTGCATACCCTCGCACATTCATTGGTTGCACACTCTCACACGTCATTGGTAGCACATTCTCAAACATTCATTGGTTGCATACTCACGTACATTCATTGGTCACACAGTCTCACACATTTCATGGTTGCATACTCTCACACATTCATTGGAGGCACACTCTCGCACATTCATTGGTTGCATACTCTCACACATTCATTGGTTGCACACTCTCGCACATTCATTGGTTGCACACTCTCACACATTCATTGGTTCCACACTCTCACACATTTATTGGTTGCATACTCTCGCACATTCATTGGTTGCATACCCTCGCACATTCATTGGTTGCACACTCTCACACGTCATTGGTAGCACATTCTCAAACATTCATTGGTTGCATACTCACGTACATTCATTGGTCACACAGTCTCACACATTTCATGGTTGCATACTCTCACACATTCATTGGTTGCATACTCTCACACCTTGATTGGTTGCACACTCTCGCACATTCATTGGTTCCACATTCTCTTACATTCATTGGTGGCACACTCTCACACATTCATTGGTAGCACATTTTCACACAGTCATTGGTTGCATACTTTCGGATATTCATTGGTTGCACAGTCTCGCATATTCATTGGTTTTACACTCTCGAACATTCATTGATTGCACATTCTCACACATTCATTGGTTGCATACTCTCACACCTTGAATGGTGTGATGTAGTTTTTACAAAACAAAATGCAAATATTGTTATGTAGCAAAGATTTTTACTTGGACTGCCCCGGCCATCCCAATCTTCTTATTCGTTCACACCCTAAGGTCAGGTTACCTGCACCTTCCTTACTGACAGGTTCGATTGTATACTAGACTCTTCTTCTTGAGTTACGATATCACACCGATAATGTGAATACTTTATGAAGGTATGTGTTTTATTGATATTTTTTTTATATCAATCATTCGTTGTGGTTTTAAAGTGTTGAAAATTACTGTCGTATCTTAAGGGTTTTCTCACGTTTGTTTCTTTCTCTTTTTGTTTTTTTTTATACTATAGTTTTTATAGTACTGCTAGTTTTTGTACTTAAGATGGCTTTATTACCCTTAGTTATCTTTTAAAAAATGATACCTTTTATTCAGACGAAATTGGAAGTGAACAGTTTTCTTTACCATACTCTGGGCGTGATTATAATCAACTTTCGTTCACTGACGAAGAATTTCAGAAACAAATGGAAAAAATATCATCCTAATTCGACAAATGATACTAGTTCAACGTTAATATCTGAGGTAATTGACGCACACAGATATAGTTTTAAATTTCTTAACTCACTTGACACCCCCGCCCAGTCTAGTAGTTGTGGAATAATCCTACGCATGCTACGTGGAGCAAAACCTGCTGTATCATATCTGATATTAGTTGTACACAAACTCTTTTGCTGTTACTAATGTTAGTTGTTCTCTTTAAGCTGGACTATACAGTAAAAACTAAAACAATAAAAGGCATAAATTTGATCCCTCGACTGAAGATTCTCCAACTGGAAGTAAATAAGTACCCCAAGAAATATTTTAAAGATTCCAAAACGGCCTAAAGGTAATATTAAAGAAATGTTAACCTCCTTGGGTAGGTTTATTAGTGGGTATACGAGCGTTTTAAAATGAGAAATTTTCGAGACCTAAAAAGTATGGTTTCCATTGTTCTTACCAGAAAAGAAACAGCAGTCCCAGTGTTTCCAAAGAAAAGAACCACTTGAAAGATTTGTCCACCTGCAAAGCCCTAAATGACTACATCTACTCTACAACGTGTGCGATATTGCATTCTGTGCGGAACTGCTGGAGGGGCGGGGGTCTGCAAAAACCGCAACTCTTAAGTAATGTGCTTGAAAATAAGCATCTTCAAGCACATCATTGCAAGGAAGATTCTTTTTTTCTAATACCAAAACGTGTAGGGCCTATTGTAAATGAACTTTAATAACACCTAATTCCTTTTTAAAAAATATATTGTTATCAATATATATATATATATATATATATATATATATATATATATATATATAAAACTCATTAATATATTCATCAATCTATATATATATTAATATATTAGATATGGTGATATGTTTTCTTGTAATATAGTTAATAAATTTAAAATATTTCAAAAACAAGAATACTTTTAACGAATATATTTATTCAAAGCTTTTCGCCGATAAAATAGTATCAGCATCTTCTAGAAAATAATTATTTTCCTGAAGATGCTGATACTATTTTATCGGCGAAAAGTTTTGAATAAATATATTCATTAAAAGTATTCTTGTTTTTGAAATATTTGTAATATATATATATATATATATATATATATATATATATATATATATATATACGTTTTCTTGCTTAATAATGTAAAACAACATAGGTAAATTTATATGCCTATAACTAACATTATTGTAATTTTCATTCCTGATGAAGTTGGTACTCTTTACCAACGACAAGCTGTGAATATAAATTAATAAATATTCTTGTATTTGAATAACCTATGTTGTTTTAAATTATTAAACAAGAAAACGTATTATATATATATATATATATATATATATATTTATTTATTTCATTGCTTTAGGACAGACCTCACTACCTAGCGACAGGGGCCTCTAAATAATACGTATCCTTTCAACGCAATAAACGTCACTTAAACTGAGATTGAACGAATGTTTCGATCATTGAGTAAATTATATTCAATTATTAAAGCTAATACGATTTGGTTTTTCATTTTTATTTAAACAGAACTAAATATTTTAGTCAAAATCAGAGAATGTACATCATACTAGCAATATAAGTTCCAATATCATATAACTCCTATATGATGCGTTATAATTATAAGCTTTGTCATAAATAAAACTAAACTATATTAACTAAATACACATTAGTTGTCCTGTGCAGCGATAATATTGATTTTCCATTAAACAGTTAATGAAGGCGACTTCTGGTTCCGCCGCGGAAACTGACCTCAGATTTATTGCCTCTGTTTACTCCAGAACCACGATGGTTGCAGATTTATGGACTTGTTTGTATGTCGGCACAATATTTCAATTGCGACGGTTTTTGACAGTATTGTTGTATCAAATATGTAATATTTGAAGTCAGTTCTGCAAATATTGGTACCTTCTATATTTTTATAATTCAATAGCGACAAGTTTTAAAAGTACTGTTGTAATAGTAGTGTTGTAACATCAAATTTAAGACATTTATGGTCAATTCTGCAAAGTTCGGTCATTGTAGACGTTATACTGCAATAGCGACACAATCAAATACTGTCGTTGTAACATCTAATATAAAGTCATTTTTGTAAACATTGGAACACTTCATATATTTATAACCCATTAGCGACGCATTTAGACAACATTATTGTAATGTCGAATATAGCATATGTAAAGTCAGCTCTGCAAACATTGCAACATACTAAATTTTATTTAATAATAGTGACGATAGGTTTTTGACAATATTGTAAAATAAAATTCATATGATTAACGTGCGTATAGACTGGTTACCCAAATATAAAGCCAGAAACTTTAAGAACATCGTCTATTCGTTATGATTTGGCGAAAGCTTGAAAACATATGCGTCACGTAATAACACTATCATCGTCACAACTAATGTTATCAGGCGATCAAGAAATCAGCGATCGATGCAAAAACATAACGTTAAATCACATAATACACCAAATGTAAAGTGAATTCTGCAAACATTCGAACTATTTGCACTTTTGTACTCCGATAACGACAATGTTATAACATCAAATTTGGCAAATGTAGCAAATATAGGAAATGTAAAGTAGGTTTTGCAAATGTAACGTTCTATATTCATACATGTAAAGTAAGTTTTGCTAACGTAACATTCTATATTCATAAATGTAAAGTAAGTTTTGTAAACGTAACATTCTATATTCATACATGTAAAGTAAGTTTTGCAAACTTAACGTTCTATATTCATACATGTAAAGTAGGTTTTGCGAACGTAACGTTCTATATTCATACATGTAAAGTAAGTTTTGCGAACGTAACGTTCTATATTCATACATGTAAAGTAAGTTTTACAAACGTAACGTTCTATATTCATACATGTAAAGTAAGTTTTGCTAACGTAACATTCTATATTCATACATGTAAAGTAAGTTTTGCTAACGTAACATTCTATATTCATAAATGTAAAGTAAGTTTTGTAAACGTAACATTCTATATTCATACATGTAAAGTAAGTTTTGCAAACTTAACGTTCTATATTCATACATGTAAAGTAGGTTTTGCGAACGTAACGTTCTATATTCATACATGTAAAGTAAGTTTTGCGAACGTAACGTTCTATATTCATACATGTAAAGTAAGTTTTACAAACGTAACGTTCTATATTCATAAATGTAAAGTAAGTTTTGCTAACGTAACATTCTATATTCATAAATGTAAAGTAAGTTTTGTAAACGTAACATTCTATATTTATACATGTAAAGTAAGTTTTGCAAACGTAACGTTCTATATTCATACATGTAAAGTAAGTTTTGCGAACGTAACGTTCTATATTCATACATGTAAAGTATTTTTTGCAAACGTAACATTCTATATTCATGCATGTAAAGTAAGTTTTGCGAAAGTAACGTTCTATATTCATACATGTAAATTAGGTTTTGCAAACGTAACATTCTATATTCATAAATGTAAAGTAAGTTTTGCAAACGTAACGTTCTATATTCATACATGTAAAGTAAGTTTTGCGAACGTAACGTTCTGTATTCATACATGCAAAATAAGTTTTGCGAACGTAACGTTCTATATTCATACATGTAAAGTAAGCTTTGCAAACGTAACGTTCTATATTCATACATGTAAAGTAAGTTTTGCAAACGTAACATTCTATATTCATACATGTAAAGTAAGTTTTGCGTACGTAACATTCTATATTCATACATGTAAAGTACCGCCACAAGTTGATCAAATAGAATATAACTGTAAGGCTCCTCTCTTTGATGCTTATAACTCATTACTTGGTAAAGGGAAACTAATTTAAGGGAATTATAAAAATAAATTGGTTCAATGAGCACTGTAAGAAGATTGTAAAGTGTAGTAACGTCAAAAGTCTGTAGCAAAAAGATATAGTCTAAGCTCTTAAAATGATGTATTTGCATTTGGGAAACTATTGGGTTCAGTAACGAAATTGAATATTTCTTCTGGGAAGGGGTTTTCGGTACTGAAGGGGGAGTCAGGGGTGGACTAGGGGCTAGCCTATACTCCAAAGGAAAAATATTTAAATATAATGCCTTTTGCAACATTATCCCTAAAGGTTAAACATGAATTGATAAAGACTATGAAATAAATTTCTTTCCAATTTAAATACACACCAACATTAAATAGTAACCAATGCACTTTACATTTAAGTACAGATACTAGGTAAATAATTAGAAAACCATATTAGAAAGTTTGGGCAAAACATTTATATGATTTTTGTTTTCATAAATTAAACGTCTTCTCATGGACCTTACCTACCCCGCTGCTGCTCCTTTTTCCACCGACTAGCCTTTTTTTTACTTTTCACCCGTCTTCCTCTTTTTACCACACTTTGTCCGTAAGAGAGTAATGGTTTATCCCTTAACTACGAACCTTGGTTCGAGACCTGTATCTCAAGGAATAAACCTCTCAGGAGAACCAACTCCTGAATTTTTTTATGAAAACCAATTAGCCTCCCATAAGCCTCTTTAAGCTACTTTTGGGGTAGTGGAATCTTTGAGAGACATTTGTGACTTAAAGACTATGCATGGATACCTAGTGAACTTATTTTCTTTTAAATGAAAACACAGCTAATTGGAAACTATAAATTTTTTATTATCTGTTTGGATTTAGAATTACATATTAATATTTGATTTATTTTAATTAACAGGATTTAGCTTTTTTAATTTTACCTAACCATAATTTTGAACTACCATGACTATCTTTTTTCATGGTTTTAGTACAGAATATATCCCCTTTATTATGTTTATAATTTTATTATTACTTATATTAACACATATTTTCCTATATTACACTTTCTATATCCTTTTCTAATATTATAATCGAAATCCCAAATTGCCTAATATGTTTACTATTATTTATTTAAATTCAATTATTATAATTAATTTGCACATATTTTTGAGTATTCAAGTTAAATTTTACGTATTTTAGAGTCTTGTTTACTTTCATTGGTTATGAAAATGCTCATAACATTTTAAGGTTATTTTCTAGTTACATTAGGCTATGCCTTTTAACAAACAATATTTTTAATTTACCAATAGACTCTGGTTAACATTTACATATTTATAGGTTAACCTAATTAGTTATAACATGCTAGGCATTTACTAAAACCTTCCTGCTGATACTTATATACTAAGACAAAGGATTTCATACATTTTTCAAGAAAAAAGCCATATCAGATAAAAATTATTTGAATGCAATACGTTTATTTCCCATTCAGGCAACGGTTGAATGGAAATCAATGTAGAATATTTGTTACTTAATTTAGGTAACCTAAGAGAGTTTTCAGTCCCTTAGGTTATTCAATTTTTTGTTAATTTTGATTTTAAGTTATTATATTTTGAAATAAAATTTTATCTAAAGAAAATTAAATTGTTTATATGACCTTATAATGCAAAACGTTAGGTATCCTCTATGGTTGGGCTGTCTTTAGGCTTTTCACAGCTGCCATGGGGTTTGGATGTAGGCTTCACTGCATGGCATGGCATCGGTGAATTTTGTTAAGTTCGGCTTTTTTTCATTTTCTTGGTCGAGATGTTGGTAAACATATATATGAGCCTTAGCTCATATATTTGTACACTTTCTGGGTCACATTGTAGCACTTTATACAGACCTCTTACCGCATATTTGGTCGTTAATGATTCTGCGTGTATCAATACGACCGCACTCGATGACCGTCCAAACTGTACTGACTAAACGTCCCTTTTTTGGCTTCGTCCTCACCTATTTCTTCTTTCCGCGTTTTCGATATCCATCTTACATTTTTAACCAGTGAGAAAGCCATTGCTATGGCGACTGAATTTGTTTATTTTGTAATTTTGAATTTTAATTAGTTTCAATTTTTGTGAAATACGTTTCTTTACTCCAATGTGTTATTTTCAATTTTTTAACTTCCATTTAATAATTTGTTTGTCTTTATTCTTCTAATTTAATTAATTTGCTGTTTCTTCTTGCTAACTCAAACTTCGACGGTAGCGCTGTCGCTGTAGTGTGGCAAGATCGTATAAACAGTATCCGGATGCGGGTTTTTACCGAAACTAATATAGCTCCAATCCTGGATAAATTCTATTGTATGCTATTATGTTTTAAATTAAAATTTGCATCTTTACAGAAATACTACTCTCCCTAAATATGCCTAATTTACTTTCCACACATTTTTATACTTATATTCACTATCCCTGATTATATTTGGTCAAAATTAATTTAATATTATTCATTTTTGGCTGGGTCCCATAGGCCACTTTTACTGTTTCATTTAAATCGGTCTATTAGCCGTTAGTCTAATTAATGTTGTGTTGGTTTATAATTTATTCTAACACTCCCAGTTTGTCTATTTAGTTCTGATTACTTTAGTTTACATTGATTTTCCCTATATTTTACATTTTTATTATAATAGTATGAAATAATTGGAATATGAGTTGATTGATCTATTTACCTATTCTAGGCTTAGTTACATTTATCTGTACTAATACCAGATTTATTTGCATCGTTCAATCTGGCCGTTGCGGTCTTTATAGGTGTATTAATATTTTTTATTCTTCTCTTGAGCTAGGTGTTTTTCACTAAAAACACTGGAAGGTAATCTGGTATGTCTCACTTGCTTATAGTAGCACTTACTTTTTTGATTATTGGGGACAGCCTCTTAGGTATATGTGACCCATTGTCAGCACAGACCTTAACTTGTCATAACTAACATATGTTCCAGTCATTTTACAGAAATAATAAGTATATCAGGGCTGTTTAGAGTTTTGTTATAACGCTTTTTAAATGCATTTGTGTCTTACAAGGATTTAGATACAGGATTAGCTATTTAAGGTGTTCTTCGTAATTTTATATCTGAAATATGCGGCCTTCCCCAAACGAGGTTCACAAGTACAAGTCTTTAACAGTTAAAATGTGTAACAGCTCAATGGTTAATGTCAATTTGTTTTATAGGAAAATTATGTTGAATGTATTGTAACACTGTTTATTATAATGATAGATGTTAAATATTACACTTATATGTTATATAATTAATACCTTAAATAATTGAAATACCTGAATATAATTAAGTAACCTGAAAAATTATCTGCACTCCAATTGAATTAATAAGTGGTATTTTTCAAGAAAAACAATTTTTGGTCAAATAAAAATCAATGAGATATTGTTTATGAGTTTTAAATATAAACACAAATTGAACAAAAAGAAAATTGTATACTAATTACACTCTTTTAAAATATTAAATCTCTTTGATTATGAAATTAACCAATTTGAACAGTTGTACAATTAAAGAATTTGTGGTACACATATGAGATATCTACTAGCAAGGTTGTTTCATTAGTTAAATGTATTATACATATTCTGAATCTAATAATTTAAAAAAATACATATAATTTATAACACCACATGGCCTAATCGCTTATTTATAATACGAGTACCAGCTAGCGTAACGAATGATAATTTTTATTAATTTTTGTGAACGTTATTAAAAAGATAATTTGTTAAATATTATTTGCTTTTATTAATACTTTTATCCTTAACATTATAATAATGACTAAATATTTCTAATAATTCATTATCCAAATTACGTATAAAATAAGTTTTCGAGATTATTTAAATCCTTGATTTTTTCCACATTAGTTTCTCTTTTAATTAATTATTGTTAATAATAATTGTTGTCTCCAGTTAATTGTTAAATTCACTTTCCAATAAAATCTTGTCTCTTTCTTTTTTTCTGATTGTATTTTATTTATAATCGTATAATATATGCATATATAAATAATTGTATATTCTTCAAACTAGGTTACATTCTTTTATAAAAATATACTGGCAATTTCTTTCCTCTCCTTGACAAGATAAATCCCCTTTATTTTCATACTTTTTCACTCTACTTTCTTTCTTAATACTTTACTTTATGGGTGTATTATTACACAATTTATCATAGTAACGATACGGAGCTTTAGGATGGCTTGAAATGAAAAACCGGTTGAACCTCATTTTAAAAAGCTCTTTCTATAATAAAGGGATGTTAATAAGGCAATTCACGCTTGCCCTTTTCTTGTATATTGTTCCAAATGTTTCTATGACATTCTCATTGTTACGTACTCAACCTGTACAAAAATACCGAGCTTAATGATTGATTATAATAAAGCCATGCTAATTTTCACTTAGTCATAATCTCTCCCAGCATGTTTTTCTTGTCGCTCTGTCTTCACTGACCCGTTCCCCCAACTGCTACAACACAAAAATCCGAACATGTAAATGAGAAAATTTCCAAGATATTTCTATAACCGGTTTTTATTGCTGCCATATTACTCTCCAGCATTGATTATATTGAGACTTTCTACCATAACGGCATGTACAACAGGGCACCTGACATTGACTCTACTAATTTTTTCACTGAAGTTTAATAAGCATATAACTTTTCACTGTATGCAAATTACTCACAGTGTCTTACCAATATAGTCGATGCAATATAACATCGGCTACCTACCTGGCCAGTCCTGTTAGCTGACCGGTCCAGAAGCAGTTACATCATGTAGACTAAATAATAGTTTTAGACCGTTTTTTCAGCAATAGTTCAAATATCAAAGGGTAACATCTATACTCAATAAATAAATACTCTTGAACACCAACTCACTTTCAAGAAAATATTTTCTCAAATGCGTTTTAAGAAACAAGACATCATTATCAATAAATACAACTACACTAATTTCATACCATAACTTATGTTACAGTTATAAACTGTAAGTTACATTTTCAAATCTATGTACCTAATAACGTTTTTTTCATTAAAATATGTTCGAAAACCCAAACCATTTATTCTTCTCTTGTTTACTCTGTTATGTAATTATTACCTTTGCTAACAAACCAATGTCTGATTTTGGAAATGTCGAGTTTTATGTAAGATATTAATTTAATTTAAATTCCGTGATCTAAATATCGTTACGGTTGTTTCTCCAACACCTCATTTTTGCCTTGTTATTCCGTCGCAGTTAATGAGCATTTTATTTAGTGAAAACATCCAACATAATATAAATTCCGAAGTTTTAAATTAAATCCGACTGGAAAGACTAATGGCTAAAGTTGAGCATACTGACTTAAAGTTTTAATTGGGACCTGTTTAATGATTTTGAGCTTCTGTTTGTCCTCACGAGCTTAGGTTTTGTAAACCTTTGTTAAACCCTTAACAACGTTTGTAAAAATAGTTCTTTGATAGTAAGTTGATGTTTCTAACACTTTCTACAGTTTGTGTAATCGAATTGAATAATATATTTTATATAAATCACATAAACAACTTGAGGTTTCTAAGGTAGGAATCGATATCGCTCGTATTTTTAATAATTACCGTAGTTACATCATTAATCTGTCATATTAATATTTTCAAATATAGAGACATCAGAACAGTGTTATAAAATCTTGTCACAGACTTAGCAATCATTACTATAATACTGTTTGGACTAAACATGACTATTCCAGTAGGCAAATCATCAGTGATTTTATTTTTCAATTTCCTCGCTGAACTTGGAGTTTGCTTTTTCTTCGAAAAAAACACTCATAAACCGATTGAGGATAAAGATATAAAAATATTTTTTTCCATTAGAAAAATCCAAATGCAATATGTGGCAAGCTACCACGTATTGGTTAAAACAAAACTTATAACAAAAAGGTTTCGGTTACCATAATTTATATTTTTTAAAAAATAGTTTTTCAGACACAAAGTAAAAGACAGCTTGTGATAATATATGCCTAGGGATAAACCATAGTTGATATTGAGAGGATGAAGTAAACTAATCGCTTTTCTTCCCCTAAATCCTGTCCATAAAGCTCGAATCGGAAACTCACCTTGTCCATAGACTTCGTATGAAAATATGATGAATGTTTTAACCATTTTCATTTCTGAAAATGTTTGTTCGTGATTGTATGAATTCTTTCCTCAAAATTTGAAACCAACTTGTAATTACAAATATACACTCCTCTATGGTAAGCCTTAGTTGTAGGGGTAACCCTGAATTCAAGTGTTCAAATAAAACCTTCTAATTTACTAAGTAAACATAAAATTTTACAATCAAACCATTTTTTTCTAAGAAATCAATTTTATTGACAAAAATAGAAAACAAAACTACATTTCAAATATAGTTTTCAAAAAAAAAAACAAAATGGTAAAACATGATGGATTCAAACTTACCAGAACAAAATAACCGGAACTAGATGTCAAATCCTGAGACATAATAAAGAAGTACAGTCGTTCTATTAGATTTATCATATAAAACACATACATTACGGGGTTAATCCTATAACTGGCAGAACCTGAACTGCTACAAAATCCATATCTGGCTCGTATTTTCACTTCAGTTGTTACAATAGTGCATTTAATTCTCTATAACCTATCCCTTTTACATAGAAAGCATGCATATGTATGTTTACATTGTGTTTAACAACGCATACAGAATACGGTTGTATAGTGTTTAAAACCCATTTCTCAAAGTATTTATCACATTACGACTAAATTATCAACAATGACTTTCACAGTCATTTTACAAACTTTTAAACAATATTTTTTTACAGTCAAATGTTTTTTATGTAATGTATAATAAAATAAGAAAAACAGAAAATTTTTGTATATTACTACTAATAATATATAGGCCTATATATATATATATATATATATATATATATATATATATATATATATATATATATATATATTAAATATGGTGATATATTTTCTTGTAATATAGTTAATAAAATAAAATATTTTAAAAACAAGAATACTTTTAATGAATATATTTATTCAAAGCTTATCGCCGATAAAATAGTACCAGCATCTTCAGGAAAATAATTATCTAATCTAAAATAATTAGATAATTATTTTCCTGAAGATGCTGGTACTATTTTATCGGCTAAAAGCTTTGAATAAATATATTCATTAAAAGTATTCTTGTTTTTGAAATATTTTAATTTATTATATATATATATATATATATATATATATATATATATATATATATATATATATATACACACACTTTAAGAAAAATATTATTTTTTTTTAACAAATAACAGATAATTTACAATTTTTGATTTCGTGCAGAAGAAAATTTTTAAATTGTAGAAATAAATATTTAGACATTTGACAATCCTACTAACTTTCTGCCCAATCACACAGTCACTTAAATTACAATCTGAAAATTATTAATATTGATGGAACTACTACTAGAATAATCTTTATGTATGTGATTAGGTTGACTTGCAACCGTTTTAAAACTTCAAGTTTTACTTTATGTAATGTACATTATTATTTTAAAATTTTATTGATCTGAAAACGTCGTTTATTTTCGAATTTATCACTTAATATGCTTAATAAAATGTTTCAAAGAGTAATTAAAAAAAAAAAATACTTGTGTAAATTTGTAAGCTGCATTATTGAAGTAATTATTTTGAAATCATGTATACACGGTGGTTTTTTTATCCAATGTATCGTCGTGGAAATATAGACAATGGTGGCCAGTTAAATCAATCACACATGTTAAATGCTGTAATAGTTGGCATTGATAATCGGTGGGTGAATCTGTATCCACCATTTTAGATTTGGTGTGCAAAACCTAAAAAGCACTCATAAATGTTGAGTTATCCAGTTAGGTGAAGTCTATTAAATACATTTGTAAAAACATTCATAAGGGCAGTTATAAGGTTGTATGTGCAGTTCAAAAAGATGACAAAGATAAAATAACACGTTATCCAATGCGTCGATTCATTAGAAGAAATTAGACAATTTGGCGCATTTTCAATTTATTTACACGAAAGAGATATGGGACTTGAAAATGGACAGCGTGTTTAGTTTACTGAAAAGACTGCTCTACAACGAGCACACCGCAAAACCACATTAACCGAGTATTTCAAACTATCCAACCGAACAGATATTTTTAGTCTATTGGGAAAGGCATTAATGTATGAGGATATCCTAAAATTTTTCACATGGAACAAACAGTAAAACATAGAGAACCATGGCACCAAGGCGTTACAGTCCACGTTAGCTTATTTGTGCCAATAATTTTAGGCCAATTATATACTGGCCATCCAAAGCAACGCGAATGCTATTTTTGTGTTTTCTGTTTGTTAACGTTCCTAGTCCGACATCCTTTCAATATTTGCTAACAGTCATTGGTATATCGTTCCACACATACTTCGATGCTTCTCGCGAACTTCATTTAATTCACTGGTAGAAGATAACCATTTAGATCTCACATTTGCTGATGCAGTACAGAGATCGTTTCCTAGTCAAATTCGTCAATTATTTGCTATATTATTGACGGCATGTTTTCTTCTGAAGCTTTTGCTATCTCGATTAAATATAACGATTCGATGAGTGAAGACATTTTACATGGCATTAGGATTCCTCATCAATATATCAATATAAATATTTCGACGGAAATTTAACCAGGTCTTATTAAAGATTGAGGATATTTGTATCTCATTTTAAAGGCGACAGCTACTCCTTTCAGCTTACCGTCGTCTAACCGCCCAGTAGACGTATCATTTACAGTGCTATTCGTCGCAAACAACAGTTCGTATGACCTCTTTGCATACTTCTGTTGCCTATAATAAGAAACTGCTTACTGCTGCACAAAATATATGTATATGAACGAATTATTTTGTCAATTGTAGCAGAAGGCCGGTACTTTTTTCAGACGCACCAGGTGGCACTGGCAAAATATTCCTCATTTCACTCATACATTCGCTCTCGATAGAACGCTGAAAGACCTCAATAAAATTACCAGACTCTTGGAGTGAGCTCTACTACTGCTGTCCGGTGATTTCAGAAAAACATTTCCTGTCACTCCACGTGCTACATGTGGACTAAATTAACGCAAGCTTGAAAGAGTCAATCTATGATAAATTGTAAATAACTTATACCTTACCATAAGTATCCGTGTTCAACTTCAAAATTATCAGTAGACATGGCATTCTTTGAAAAAATTGCTCAACTTTCACAATGGAAAAATTCAATTACATGAAAATACATTGTCCGACTCTCAGACAATGTTTACAACATGGTGGCTACCTAAAATACTTCGATTGAAAGAATATTTCCAAATTTGCAAAATAATTACACTATGTCATTGTCATGCGTGTCTACGTGAACTAACTATTTTGGCCACAAAATATAAGTTTCTAGGTCATTATTCTAAAATACAAGTCATTGCCTGACAATGAAATATCATTGAAATCGATCGACACTGCTGTCGGTCTTGAAAAAAGTTTCAACTATCCTGTTGAATTCTTCTATTAATTGAACTTATAATTGGAAATTGAAATACCCTACCATTTTTCTTCGAAATTTTAATGCTCCAAAGCTATGCAATGCCAAGCAATTGGTCATAAAAAAATCATGGGCAATCTTTTAAAGATGGAAGCTACCATTTTGAACAAGTTTCTAAGTGAATCAATGTTCTACCACGGATCCCGTGTGGTTTCCGTGTGACTCACACTTCCAATTCAAATGTTTTCAATATCCAATTCGCTTGGGATTATCAATGACTACTAATAAGTCACAAAGCCGAACAATGTCACTTTGTGGGTTGGATCTATAAAGTCTGAGCTTTACACAGGATCAAATAAATGTTGCGCGTTCAAGAGTTGACAGACCATCAAGTTGGTTCGCTTTTACCCCCCTTAGAATTATCTAAATGCATTGTTAATCAAATCAGATTAGGATTTTTAAAATTATTATGTTTATATTCAGATAAAAAATATAAAGGAATAAATATATTTATTTTTTGTACTATATATATATATATATATATATATATATATATATTATAATATTAAATTTATAAATATTATAATTAAAATAATAATAATAATAATAAAAACTAAACATTAACAGTAAACAATACTTCCAAAAGTTGACTTAGTAAAAGCCGACAAAGGAATACATTAAACAAAAAAAAAAAAAGTTTGAAAAAAAAAATATTTAAGGCAATAAACAATTTGTAAAACCCTTAGAGAACTAGGGTAGAGTTTTTGTTAGGTTTTAGAAAGTTGAAAGGGACGGGAGAGAACGACAGATGTGTCACGTACACTTTCAAAAATAACGGATAGTTTAAAAAAAAAGTATAACGTACGAATTTCAAATTTGATTGGTGGAAGCCAAAATAGATGTTTTTCATTGGGTAGAAAATGAACGAGAAGGGGAAATACGCGGTAAACAAATTCAAGAGCAGAAAAAGAGAGGCAGTCTTTTTCCGACCAAAAAAGTAGATGGACGTGTGTGGATGTTCCTGAAGAAAGTGTGTGAAATTGTTTAAAAGAAATTTAAGTAATTTAATTATCGATAAATGTGGTGTTAAGAAGTTGGTGTATAGTTAATTTATTAAATTTATAATCACTGCATAATAAAGGTATCCTTGAGTCAGAGTACCAGATACCAATTGTGAGTGAAGTGTTGCAAAAAATCGTCGAACTAATGCCAAGGGTTAACGAAAAAAAGGAAAGAACGTCACTGCACTTAAGTAAAAACTTTAATTAAAAACTAATTAAAAAAATTATAAATTTCTGGTCAATAAAACAAATTTTCTAATATACAAGTAACTCTAAATTTCAAAAGAAAAAAGTAATTTCATAAGGCAAGAACCTAAACACGCCCCAAAAGTCTTTAATTTATTAGCTGGTCAAATTTAAATAATAATAAATAAAATGAATGAAATAAATAACAGGTTGTTTACCGTATAAGATTTTGGTTCGACATTATAGTCTGAAATAATTTGTAATTAAATGTAGATTTAACATGTATACTTTGTATTTAACTGGCAACAGGAATTAATAATGTTCTAAAATATTAAAGCAATTGTTATAACTAAAAAGTCTTGTATTTCTTTGTAAGGCCTACTCTAATTAAGTAATTTGGTTGAAATCTTATAAAGAAAAAGGAATCAAAACAATAAAAATAAAGGTAGGTCATAGTAATAAAAAGCATAATTTAAAATTATACAATATAAGCAAAATGTTTAATTAGAACTTCAGTCGAACAATAGGTAAACTGGCGCCCAACACTTTAAAACAAATTAATTAATCTATAACAATTAAATTAACAAACTTGAAATAACATAGATAAAGCCCAAGGGAATTTATGTTATAAATTGGCTACTGAACGTGGGGCTATTTTGAAATTGCATCAAAATATAAATGTATTGACCAGTAGACCTAGTAGTGTATTATTGTATTAATAAGAATTGTCTAGCGTAAGTTGTTATATTAATTGATGAGTAAGGAAAATATTGTAAGAGGGCAAATAGATAGCTACACGCTTAGACGCAGTATAAGAATACGCGACAAAAATTTCAAAATGGAACATCAAAATACACAAGAAACACAAGTAGGACAGATGAGGCATACGGAAGACGGGTTCGGAGACGTAGAAGGAGTGAGACTAACAGAAAATGTGAATGAAGAGATAAGGGTTTTGGGGACAGAGAGCACAATAGACATGGGGACTAATAATGAGATCACAGTAGGAACACTAGGAGACAATGATATTTTGAGGGAAATATTAAAAAAGTTAAAGAATCTTGATGATAATATAACAAAGACAAATGAAAATATTGACCAAAATAAAAGAGACATGGATAATAAATTAATAGAAATAAATGACAATATAAAAAAGAATAGGGAAGACTTGAATAAGGAAATCACAAAAATGGGAGAGAATTTTGACAACAAATTAAGGAAACTGGAGGAAGACAGGAGGGGAGATATTGCAACACTTAATAACAAGTTAATGGTAACCGAAAACAATTTGCTAGAAACACTAGATAAAAAAATATTAGTATCAGGCCAAAATACTCAAGGATTACACCAAGAGTATGCACAAAAAATTGATAGCCGATTAGACAACATAAACCGTGAAGTTCAAAATACGCAGGGAAAGATCGTGACGATTGAAGAAACATGCGCAGAGCAATATAACAGACAAACGGGTTACCTAGAAACTTTGAAAACGGCAATTGACAAGAGAATAACAGATAATAGCAGAGAATTAGAGCCAAAATTGAGAAAATTAGACGAAAATATTGAACAGATAAGAAAACAAATAAATTCGACAGAAAACCGAAGAGATAATAATCTTATAACACCAATAAACACGAATATAATGTTTTCGGGAGATGAAAGAATACCTATGGCATTTCTTAACGAGCTTATGGGGTTACATGAAAAGTATTACCAGGGAACAGGTTTAGAATGGATAATGCAACATCTACGCGGGCCAGCTGCCAATTGGTTTAGATTACATTCAGAAAGCTTTAAACAGTTCGGGGATTTTATCTTTGCATTTAAACAAAAATTCTGGAGTGAATTAATACAGGGGCGTGTTCGGGATGAGTTGGAGTTTGGAAAATATAATTACAGGGGGCAGTTGAACATGGTAGAATATGTAGAACGAAATTTATTATGGTTTAAAGGACTCGAACCGAGACTTCCAGATGATCTAATTATACGTAAGCTAGCCAAACATTTTGATCCTAACATGGCGATTGCACTGGTGACGAGGGGAATTAAAACTAATGGTGAATTTGTCGACCTAGTAACAGAGTTTCATTATCTGCACCTACAAAGACAAGCGAACGGCAGTCGGGACAGGAATTTGTCAAGAGAGCAACGACCTGACCTAAGGAATAACGAAATTAGCCGGGAGACAGGGTATTGTCAGAACGACTATCGGAGTAAACAGCTGGACAAGGGTAGACAACATAAGGGTGATGTCATAAATTACCAACCCAAGCCCTCTACAAGTGCATGAAACGAGGACGCTGACCCTAGCCAGGTACCTAACTCTAGTAAAATAACCAACTGTAGGACACTAATTGCGGAAATACGGGACATTTTAAATGAAGACGAAGTTTGTGTTGAACCATCATTAGAATTAGAAAATTGCCCTGAACTTGAAATCCGATTAGGGGATATTAAAACTGTTGCTTTGATAGATTCGGGAAGTCAGTTTAATGTAATGTCAGAAGATTTTTATAGTAAGAACAAGGAGCTGTTAGAGAATTCGTCAGATTGGAGAATGTCAAACATAAGAGTTATGGGAGCGTTGGGTCAGAAGTCTAAAGCTATAAAAAATCAAATAGTAACTACTGTAGGGATAGGGAAATATAAAGTGGAAACACATTTCATAATTGTGCCAGGTCTGATTAAAACTTGCATATTAGGCATAAAGTTTTTAATAAAAAATGAAACTATTATCGATTTTGTAGAGAGAACAGTCGAATTTAATGCCAAATGTAATGATCGATTAAAGAAAGAAAAAAAATAATTAAGTTTTATAATAATGAAGAAACAAAATTGGATTGTAATGTCATAATGAACTATAAGGAGGAAAGATTAGGAATAATAGAAAAAAAAATGTTGGAATTAGAGAATATAAAACCCGACCAAACGAAGAAGTTAATAGAGATTATCTATAAGTATGAACAAATTTTTAGTGAGCAACCAGGGTTAATTACTAGCTATGAGCATGAATTCACCGTAACTGATACGAGACCATACAAGCAAAATAGTTGGCCTGTGGCAATTAAATTTAGGGAGGCAGTCAACACTGAAATAGAAAGGATGCTGAAATTAAATATTATAGAAAGAGCCAATAGTCCATACGTAAACAGAATAGTACCTGTGTTTAAAAAGGATGGCACAGTCAGGATCTGCTTAGATGCTAGAGAAATTAATAAGAGATCGTTACCAGACTATGAAGGAAACTTACCGATTCAAGATCTACTGACAAAATGTAGTGGTTATAAAGTTATGTCTTCTATCGATTTGACCAGTAGCTTTTGGCAAATCCCATTAAAAACCAACTGCAGGGACTTTACGGGATTCCTACATAATGGACTGTGTTATCGTTTCAAAACGGTACCATTTGGATTAAGCTCTAGTCTAGCTAGTCTTACAAGGAGTTTAGATTCCATACTAACAAAGGAAGCAAGGAAATTTTTGATTATTTACGTTGATGACATTTTATGTTTCTCTAAATCATTCGATGAACACCTAGAACAACTAGAGATAACTTTTAAGATTTTTAAAGATGCAAACGTAACTGTCAATTTCAATAAGTCGCAGTTTTGTAGAAGGGAGCTTGAATATTTAGGACACACTTTAAAAGTGGAAGGAATTCAGCCAAGTGAAGAAAAGGTCAGAGCCATAAACCAATTTCCAAGGCCTAGAAATTCGAGACAAATAAAAGGATTTCTCGGGCTCATAAATTTCTATCACCGTTTTGTAAAGGACAGCGCATCAATTACCGCACCATTACAACAACTGTTGAAGAAGGGATGTAGGTTCAAATGGTCTAAAGAACAAGAAGATAGCTTTATACAAATAAAGAGGATATTTTTAGACCGGGTTATGTTAGCACATCCAATACTAAATAAACAGTATTACCTGCAGTGTGACGCGAGTGGATATGCTTTAGGCGGACAATTATTTCAATATGATGAAGAAGAACGTATTGCCGTGATTGGGTACACAAGTAGAACATTTAAAGGAGCTGAACTGAACTACAGTACGACAGGGAAGGAGCTTCTGAGTATTGTGCATAATCTCAAAAAATTCAGATGTTTTGTGTTGGGGAACCCTTTGACGGTGATTACAGATAATAAGGCCCTATCATACATTAACAACTGTAAACTGTTAAACGCTCGTATGACCCGCTGGATGTTACTTATACAGGAGTATAACTTTGAAATAAAACATTGCAACGGAAAAGATAATATTGTAGCCGACGCATTAAGCAGACACCCTGGTGAAGACAACATAGAAATAAATCAAGACAGTAATTTCATTCAAATTGCAACAATACGTAATAAATTTAACCACAAAGTTTTGGATATGTTGAAACATATACAGACATTTCAAGACAAAGACCATAAAACAAAACTTATAGTTAATAAATTAAGGAATTCATCGGACAAATTACACCAGCATTACAAATTATGGGAAGGCAAGTTATATCGTCGAGATAAAGGTCATTTCAAGTTATACATACCAGACAATATCAAAAGGAATCTAATCACGGAAATACATACTCACTTTGGCCATTTAGGTATTAACAAGAGTTATCAAACATTTAAAGAAGATTTCGCAGCGGATCATCTAAGTAAGGACATCGAACAAATAGTCAAATCATGTGAAATATGTCAGAAATGTAAACATGACATACGACATAGAGTTGGGGAAATGGATTGTATCATACCAAAAAACAAAGGAGAATTGTTATCTATGGATTACTGTGGTCCTTTACCAAAAGGAAAAAGTGGTGCAAAATATATTTTGGTTATCATTGACGTATTCACTAAATACGTACAGCTTTATAAAGTCAATAGACCTACAACGACTATTACACTAAGGAGATTGCAAGATTACTGTAATAGATATGGAAAACCGCAGGCTATTATCACGGATAATGGAACGCAATTTACTGCAAGAAAATGGAAAGAGGAACTCCGACGAATTCAAATAAAAACACTAAACACTTCGGTGAGGAATCCACAAAGTAACAGAGCTGAGAGAACCATGAGACAACTGAATCAACTTTTCAGAATATTATTAAAAGAAAATCATAGAAATTGGGAATTACTATTGGAGGACGTACAAACAATAATCAACGAAACCTTTCAAGAAACAATTAGGGTTACTCCACATGAAGCACAATTTGGAAGAAAACCGAAAAGAATATGGGACGAATTTATAAAAATGCCAAAGAAAGAAAGTGAAAAAATTGTCGACACCGCCGAAATTTATTTACGAATGAAAAAGAAAAGGGAAAACTGTGCCAAGAAGTTTAATCAAGAAAACCAGTTAACCGAATATGAAGTAGGAGATTTAGTATTGATCAGGAAGCTAAATACATCTAATGTGGAAAAGGGGATATACGGGAAATTTTTAGAATTATTCAAGGGACCATATAGGGTAATTGAGAAATATGGGAAGTCTAGCTACCTAGTTGCCACTCTAGAAAACCATGTTGTAAAAGGAAAATTTAATGTTAGAAATTTAAAAAAATATATCAAATCAGAAATAGTGGATTAGAATTAAATTAACTCCAATAAAATCTGTTAGACTATTAACTATAATAAACTGTTATATATTTTGTTTAGAAATAGACATGTGTAAGTAAGGTTGTAAATATTTAAGGAGACAGAAATGTTGAGGGTCAGCAGTAGAAGGACTTTGAAAAAAAAGGTTTCTGTTGCGGAAAGAGACAATAAGAAACAGGTAGCTAAGAAGGAGCCTTTGTGTAAGAGACAATGAAAAGGGACTTTATGGGTAGATAAGTGACAGCAATAGAGTTGTAGCAGTTTGAGTTTCATGTCATTAGTGTTTTAAGAAATTAGAATAAGTTAGTAAATATGTCTAGATTAACTTATTTAAAAATTTAAAAAAGGGTTTAAACAAAAAGTTTTCATTCATTTAAATCAAAAAAAAAAGCAAATAATAGAATTGTTTTGATTTATAATCACAGAAAATTTTTGTTGGGGACAAATTATAATATTAAATTTATAAATATTATAATTAAAATAATAATAATAATAATAAAAACTAAACATTAACAGTAAACAATACTTCCAAAAGTTGACTTAGTAAAAGCCGACAAAGGAATACATTAAACAAACAAAAAAAAAGTTTGAAAAAAAAAAATATTTAAGGCAATAAACAATTTGTAAACCCTTAGAGAACTAGGGTAGAGTTTTTGTTAGGTTTTAGAAAGTTGAAAGGGACGGGAGAGAACGACAGATGTGTCACGTACACTTTCAAAAATAACGGATAGTTTAAAAAAAAAGTATAACGTACGAATTTCAAATTTGATTGGTGGAAGCCAAAATAGATGTTTTTCATTGGGTAGAAAATGAACGAGAAGGGGAAATACGCGGTAAACAAATTCAAGAGCAGAAAAAGAGAGGCAGTCTTTTTCCGACCAAAAAAGTAGATGGACGTGTGTGGATGTTCCTGAAGAAAGTGTGTGAAATTGTTTAAAAGAAATTTAAGTAATTTAATTATCGATAAATGTGGTGTTAAGAAGTTGGTGTATAGTTAATTTATTAAATTTATAATCACTGCATAATAAAGGTATCCTTGAGTCAGAGTACCAGATACCAATTGTGAGTGAAGTGTTGCAAAAAATCGTCGAACTAATGCCAAGGGTTAACGAAAAAAAGGAAAGAACGTCACTGCACTTAAGTAAAAACTTTAATTAAAAACTAATTAAAAAAATTATAAATTTCTGGTCAATAAAACAAATTTTCTAATATACAAGTAACTCTAAATTTCAAAAGAAAAAAGTAATTTCATAAGGCAAGAACCTAAACACGCCCCAAAAGTCTTTAATTTATTAGCTGGTCAAATTTAAATAATAATAAATAAAATGAATGAAATAAATAACAGGTTGTTTACCGTATAAGATTTTGGTTCGACATTATAGTCTGAAATAATTTGTAATTAAATGTAGATTTAACATGTATACTTTGTATTTAACTGGCAACAGGAATTAATAATGTTCTAAAATATTAAAGCAATTGTTATAACTAAAAAGTCTTGTATTTCTTTGTAAGGCCTACTCTAATTAAGTAATTTGGTTGAAATCTTATAAAGAAAAAGGAATCAAAACAATAAAAATAAAGGTAGGTCATAGTAATAAGAAGCATAATTTAAAATTATACAATATAAGCAAAATATTTAATTAGAACTTCAGTCGAACAATAGGTAAACTGGCGCCCAACACTTTAAAACAAATTAATTAATCTATAACAATTAAATTAACAAACTTGAAATAACATAGATAAAGCCCAAGGGAATTTATGTTATAATATATATATATATATATATATATATATATATATATATATATATATATATATATATATATGTAAGTAATGTGAACAAATTATGTGAACTTTACTAAATAAAGTGCGTGATAGGATAATTCCTGCTTTCGCAGTTTTTCTATTGTACAGGTGACGAGAACAATTTTACGGAAGTGTGTAAGTCGCCTCTGTATCGAACAGACGTTCTCCACTCCGATTGAATGTATATCAATTGTAATTGTTTTTTGTTAAGCTAAACTATTGTAATCATTTCAAAATTAAATGTTTCGTAATTAAAGAAAGGTTTGTAAAATCATTTTTTAAAACTTTTTAAGCTTAATAAAACACGTAACTGGCGCAGTCAGTAGGACATCTCGGGAAAATTAGTGAATACAATTTTTTTCGATTTTTATCGTTAACCGAGATACTGCAACCACAATAAATTACAGAGTGAATATCTGTAACGGTATCGAAAAACTTAGTAGAGCGAATATCTACAAAAAATTTGATAGAGTGAAGATCTAGTAAGAACACGAGGGAATATCGTGATAGAAGAAAGAAGATTAAAGTGAAAGTGCTAATTGTTCAGTGCAAATGAGCAAAGTATTTGGGATTACAATGTAAGTAGATCCTAAGAAATATTATTAAGAAAAATATAACACTTTTAATATATATTATTGATTTTAATTTTTTTAATATTTTTTAAATAATAAATATAAATATAAAAATGGCTACTCCAATTTTAATGAAACAATTCTTAGATATGATACCAGAATTGTCTGAAGAGCCAATCATGTTAAATAGATTTGTCACAATTTGTGACAAGATAGTAAGTAAATTCTTTTTCGCTAATAATCCTGATGACCTTTAAAATGAATATTTAAGGTCATCTTAAGGCCATCTTAGCAACACTAAAAGGAAAAGCTCTGGAATTAGTTGTAAGTTGAAACAGTTATAACTGGTTGGATGGTAAAAAAATTCTTTTAACTAGTTAAAAGAGACTGTTTTATCTTAAATCTTGAAATGTCAGAGCTAAAACAAGAAGTAAATGTATTTCCTTTTAAATTATATGAAAGGATACAAAAATTATTGAATTTGAAAATAGCATACTTTATTAACAAAGAACCAGTTAAAGCTGTTGGTACATTGCGTGAATATATTCAAAATTTAGAATTAAATGTTTTGTTAAGAGGTCTGTGTTACCTAATGATTTTTAATTCAAATATAACAAAATGTTTACACAACCGAACAAATAATCAGTTTTTCAGAAAGGTCAAAATTATAACGTAAGAAAACCAATACACCCAGAGACTAAATATCAATAAATACCTAAACAGACTTACCAACAGCCAAATCCTTCCTATAAACCACCCTTTGCTAACCATGGCCAGATTCAAATAGGACAATTAACCAATAATACCAATAAACCTCATTACCTTCAACGGAGTACGGGTTATCAACCTACCCCTATGAGCATATCCACTAGACAGACAGACAGGCCTTCTAGACAAATGAATCTTTACCAAATGACCGGACAAGGAGCTGAATACGACGAATATTCAATGTACCAAATTAACGGACAAGAAACATTCGCTTCTGAAGAAAATCCTGAAAGAGACGAGTATTTCGCTGAACACCAAAATTAAAAGGAAGACTATTAAGAAAATGAAGAGACCATTCATCCGATAAAGATAATTTTTTAGGATGACTTTCGTTTATACGAAAATCACTAGATTCGAAAAAGTTTAAAACATGTGTAAGAAAAAAGCCGTTTGAAATAACCACTGCACACGGATATACAAAAGAAAATTTTTGCTGTAAAATAGCTTTGTTGTCTAAAAAAACAATTAAATTTTACTTATTTGATATTCATCAGAGTTTCGACCTATTACTGGGTCTGGAAAATATAACAGATTTAAAAATAAGTTTAGACTTTATAAACAATAGATCACTACTTTGTGGTGAAGTAATCCCTATTCAATACTTTAATACAGAAAAAGGAAATTGTAATAAAACAGACAGCACGTCAGTAAAACAAGAACAATTGAGTTGTTATACAAGCTCGCACTAGCCAAACAATTAAATTTAAAATACTAAATATTAATAATGGTGAAGGACTCTTACCATACAAACACTAAAATGGATTAGAAATTCCACAGTACATAGTTTCAGTGCATAAGGGTGAAGCATATTGCCCTATTGTAAACAACCCAGAAGAAAATAAAAAATAACAATAAATACACCACTAGAATTAAAACCTTTAAAAGATTACAATATTCTTGAACCTAATTTAATTCATACAAACACTAATTTTAATATGTTAGCTTATAAACAACAAAAATCAAGAGGAAAAAATTTGGACTTTCCAAGAGTAAAACACATGAATTTGGAAGAAAAAACCGCCATAACAAATTTAATAGAAGAATATGCAGATATATTTCATATTGATGGAAGTGATTTGACCTTCACCAATCAAATAAAACGTTATTAGGACTACAGACGAAATTCCCGTATATTCTAGAAATTATAGATATCCAGAAATTTACAAACATGAAATTAATAAACAAACTGAAGACATGCTTAAACAAGGAATTATTAAACCTTCTAATTCTCCATGGAACTCTCATGTCTGAATTGTACCCAAAAAAGTAGACGCTTCTGGTAAAAGAAAATTTCAACTAGTGATAGATTTTAGAGGCTTAAAAAAATTGATGATAAATTTCCCTTGCCGAACATAACAAAAATTTTAGACAAATTAGGACCATCCCAGTATTTCACAACTTTAGACCTTGCCTCAGGCAAAAAAACAGCATTTTTTAACGGAAACAGGACACTATGAATTTTTAAGAATCCCCTTTGACCTAAAAAATAGCCCCCCTACATTTCAAAGAATTATAAATAATATATTGAGAGGAATTCAAAATGAAACGTGTCTAGTTTATTTGGATTACATTATAATTTATGTAACTAGCCTTCAGGAACATATAGAAGGACTTAGAGAAGTGTTTGACAGATTACGCAAAGCCAACTTTAAAGTACAGCTGGAAAAAACGGAAGTTTTGAGATAAGAAGTCTCCTACTTAGGACACAAAGTTACGCCGAATGGAGTAAAACCCAATCCCGAAAAATTAATAGCAATCAAGAACTACCAAATACCAAAGACTACCAAACAAATTAAAGGATTTTAGGCTTATTAGGTTATTACCGAGAATTCATTAAAAACTTCGAAAAAAATAAAACCTTTTACCGACTGTTTAAAGAAAAATACAACAATTGATATCAATAATCCCGATTTTATGGACAGTTTTGAAACATGTAAAAATATGTTAACTAACGAACCACTTTTGCAATACCCAGACTTCGAAAAATAAATCATTCTAACAAAAGACGCTAGCAATTATGCGATAGGAGCAATTTTAAGTCAAGACATAAACGGAAAAGACCTTCCTATAGCGTATGCCAGCAGAACTCTGAATTACAGTGAAACTAACTATTCTGCAATTGAAAAAAGCTATTTGCGATCGTATGGGCAACAAAACATTTCAGGCCTTATTAATTTGGGAGAAAATTTAAAATTTATTCGTATCATAGGGCCTTTACAATGGTTATTTTCTGTTAAAGAACCAAATTCCAAACTTTTAGGATGGCGCTTAAAACTAGAAGAATATGATTACGAAATAAAATACAAAAAACGTAAATTAAACCAAAACGCTGATGCCTTTATACAATTAAATGTCACCGATAAAGTGTCAACAAACGCCTAACACACTGTAGAAGCGGACTTGGAAATATCTTCAGCTGATTTAGTACAACGTTACTTCCCGGAATTGGACGATAACCCGTCTATGATAGTAAACCTTGCCATAGAAGACACCGCCGTCAATCAAGAAAATAATGATGAGCAAAGTGGTCAGACAATTCACTCAAATTTTGAAGGAAACACTCCGATAGAAATACCAATTTCCGACGGGCCTGTAAACTTTGAAAAAATCAAATATTTTTATCTCTAGTAAAATATGAACCCAAAAAAGTAAAAATAATAAAGTGATTTGGAGTTTCAAAAATTCGTTTAGTAGTTGAAATATCAGAAAATAATTTAAATAATGACATAGTTAACTTCGTAAAATCATTTTTCGTACCTAAAATAAAATATAATCTATATTTTGAAGACGACTTTTATGAGAAATTTTCATCATGCATAGCAAGAAATTTTAATTAATCTGGACTAAATTTATTTAAGTGCAACAACAAAATGTTAGATTTAACTTCGAAAGAAGAAATGCTGGAAATAATAAATAATCATGTTAGCAAAACTAATTACCGTGGGATACTGGAGACATATAAGCAAATTAAGCGTATATATTATTGGCCGAATATAAAAGGACATATTCAAAATGTCATAAACCAATGTGAAATATGCCAAAGAACTAAATATGTCAGAATCCCTTTAAAGCTAGAAATAAACCTCACCCAACGCTTATAAAACCTTTGCAGGTGCTTCATGTTGATACCAAATCACTTGATAAGAATCGCTTTCTAAGCATAGTCGACGCGTTCTCTCGTTGTGCTCAGATGTACCTTGTGGGAAGTTCGCAAGCAACAGAAGTCGCTGATAAGCTACTAGATTACTTCCAACATTACTGCTTACCAATAGTTATTATTTCCGACAATGGAACGGAATTTAACAATAGAGTTGTAAAGGAAATATTAGATCTGCATAAAATTAAAATACATTTTATAAGTACACAAAACCCCCAATCAAATGAATTATGTGAAAGAGTTTATTCCACTATAGTAGAACATATAAGACTATTAAATAATCAAATCGAGTTCAAAGAGGACAGTATAATAAAGAAAGGGAAATATACTATAATAGCGTACAACAATAGCATACATTCAGTTATTAAATTAACGCCGCGTGAAGTTTTATTTGGTCATATAAACTCAAACCCACTACTAGATATGGTTTTAAAGAACCAGTTTGCAAACGACTACGTTTTAAGCCATAGAGAGAAAACAAAAGTACTGTATGAAAACATTAGAAATGCTAATAAAAAAATGTTTAAAAAAATTTTAGAAAAGAGAAATATAAACAAAGAATCACTTCCAGAAATACCATCTGAAGTTTATGTAAAATCAAATCAGAAACAGGGCAAGACAAAAAATAAATATAGCAAAGAAGAAATATCTTCAGTAAATAAAGAGAGAAAACCGGCAAAATAAAGCCTAGACATCATAACAGAAACGAAAAATACATTTGTCAAAAATTAAAAGGCCTAAGAAGATAAAAAACATAATTAATGATTAAAACCCTTCCTGTTCATCCTTGCCACAGCCAAATTAAAATTCCTACCATACCTTTGTCCACTATTTTAATGTAAGAAACTTTATTAATCATTTAAACAACATTGATTCCTATTATTATGATATGTTACAAAATTTTGAAGTTAATTGTAACGGTAGCCAATTAAGTAATGAATATGTAACTGATATTGGTAATAAAATAAAAGATATTGTTAATTATTTTAAATAAGTTAACCACAGTAAAAATGTAATTGAAGAGAAATTAGAAATTATACTCTTAAAAGATAACAGTAACAAAAGAATGAAAAGATGTCTTATGAATGGACTAGGATCCTTTATCAAATCTATAAAAAGCAATTTGAATGCATATGATGGTAAAAATTATGAAAAGATAATAAAAGATATTGAAAATCAGAAAATTAAAAATTAATTACCAGCTTTAATCACAATACACCTTTAGTAGTAGTATTATGGACAAATTATATAAAATTGTTAATGCAATCGACAAATTTTGTAGAATTGAAGAATGAATTACGTATTGTGAATTGTAATGTAAATGACTTTGTTGAATTAGAAAACCCGATTAAAGTTAATTGTAAACTAGATTCTGATAACAATTGTATATGTTATAAACTTACCTATTGTAGAAAACACTCATTTTAAATTGTATAAATTTCATTCTATACCCATGAAATATGAAACAGTTTATGTAACAATTTTACTAAAAGTAAGACACATGTTAGTGTCTAATTCTGTAATTTTAAGTTTAGACAGTGAATGTAATGGTAAAATCAATTCCAAATACTTTTGCTCAGTTAACATATAACACACCACAAATTAGACTATGAAATGCCCATCATCAAAAACAATACTACATTGGATCCAGTTAGTCGCAGACAACCTAACTAACTGGATCCAATAAACCTTCGCCTGGCGACCTTCCCCAATAAAGAGGACTTCAACAGATGCCGAAACTTCGTCACCCCCCGAAGTTTTAAAGGATAGAGGAGTTATGTGAACAAACATATGTGAACTTTACTAAATAAAGTGCGTGCTAGGATAGTTCCTGCTTAAGAAACTTTTCTATTGTACAGGTGGTGATAACAGCTTTAAATAGGTCAGGGTGCTAGTTGCCTCTATATCGAACAGACGTTCTTCACTCCGATTAAATGTATATCAATTGTAAATGTATTTTGTTAAGCTAAATTAGTGAAATCATTTCAAAATTAAATGTTTCGTAATTAAAGAAAGGTTTGTAAAATTAAAATCATTTTTAAAAACCTTTCAAGCTTAATAAAACACCTACCTTTTATATATATATATATAAGACATATATATATATATATATATATATATATATATATATATATGTGCTGATAAATATTCCTTCACGGATAGAAAAATATGATGAATAGTTATTATCTGGAGTACATCTGTTCGTAATGAAGTGCACAAAATCGAAGTTCATATATGCATATATACACCAGTCATGAAAATAATTGCTATTTTTTCGCGCTATTACTTAAGATACTTTTTAAACTCACAATATTGGAGTTTGTAGTGGAGGTATAGCTACGCTCACACCCGATCCATAAGACGAGTTGCGAAAATTGAACTGGGGTAGCGTAAGGTGTTTTAAAAATAATTTTTCCATAAATATTTTTTCATAAAAATTCTCTAAACAATTTATAGTTCATTTAAATAATTGTATAACTTTTTGATTTAACACGTTTGAACAGAACAACGTCTGTAGGGTACGTTAGTATATTATAAATTTATACAATGTATAGTCTTATAGAGATATGCACAAAAACTATATAAAAAAAGATTGAGACAACCCGTACGAAACCGCGTCACATCTATTATTTTCGACATGTCTTTTCAAATAGTAAAATTCTTAAATTTTGTCCATTGTAAGAGTTTATACTCACATTTTTATTTTGCCTTTGTAAATTCATTTTCGCCTTCTAATTAAACACATATTTAGTATTACAACGCTTTCAAAAGTAAATATGCCTAATGAAATAAACTTGTTATAGGAATTTACGCACAAGAAAAGCGACGTTATCAAAGTATTTCAGAATTCCAAGGAAGTTTAACCGAAAGATTTTTCAATAAAACAGATCAGAAATAAGACAACCTTTTAATAAGATATGTTCATGCAGATATTTAGAAAAGTTTATGTAGGGTATAACATATACTGGTACTTTATCAAGCAGCTATATGTTTAGTCTAAAGTAAGTAGGATGTTACTCATATGTTTTTTTTAAACTATAATTTCAGTTTCGACTCACACCGGCGTTAGAAAAATAAATAGGGAGATTGTCGTTATAAAAAGAAGTAGCATTAAAATATCCCCCTCTCCAAAGAATTCTGATAAGTAATCCTCCTCGGACCGTGGACGCCGGGCGTATATAAAATTTTTATAAAAATATAATAGAAATACATTTGAATTATTTACTTGTTGCGGGTCATCTTTATATCTATATGTTACCTCGAGCTGCTCACCGGTTTCCTTGGGAAAAAATGGTGATCGGAACTAACCGCGCCCGCAGTCCCCAGGTAAAATCCCAAGACCCCTTTTGCTCGACTCCCGCTATAAGACTCCTACTAGACGACTACTACTTTTATTAACTTTATTCTTTTAATTTAAAAAGGTACCGGAAAAAAACATGTTCATCAGAAGAGTGCCGGTCTCCTGCGGCGTCCATTGAAACTAATAACTATCTCTCGTTTATGGTTATAGTTTGTTGACGGTAGTATAAAAAAACACGTTACACTATGACTAACAGGGAGTAAAAACCACGATTAAAAAAAAATTGTTATAAAAAATATAAAAACAAAAAAAAATGTATACTATAGCAAAGTATATACTAAAACCGACATTTTCAGAAAAAAGAGTTAAATATATTTCACCTATATAATTGTTGTAACATAAACTGACCACAGGAAAGACTCTAGAAACTAGCATGTTTCAATACTTTTAAAGTCTTTATAAAGGATATGAAAACATCATAAATAGGAGATATATTCATTAAAATGAAAGTTTATTTAGACCTATTCTTTGTTGTGATTGCGTATATGTTTTGTTGTGATTACTAAAGGTATAATACTGTACTCGACAGTGTCACATTCGACTTAAAGAAGTCGCTTGTCAAATATTGAGGGTAAGTCATGCAGCTCAACAAAATGTACGATTATTATATTTAACGAACCTAATTAGCCTTCAAATACAAACTTACCACAGTAGCTCTATTTAACAGTATTATGTTGTAATTTTAATTCACTCTAAATATGTTAACCTCTCGTTTTGTTAAAAGACACGTTTTTTTCATGTTACTATAAAGGAACCACGAACAGAGGGCCGAGTAAAGATTGTAGGATTACCAAATAAGACGTAGCCACATCACGTGCCAGAGATTTTAACGCTGAAAGACAAATTGAGGTGTATCAGCTTCGGTCAGGTTCGCGTTGTGGGAATGTGACTTGAATTTTATTCTGAAATCAGTGACATGTATACCGTCTATTTTCAAGCGCTTTTATTGGCTTACATGCCTGGTACAAAATATTTATTTCTAGAATTACACAGAAGTTTTGTCAAAATCATCAATCTACTAAACGATATTTATCATTAAAGGAATCTATTATATTTCTTTAAAATATCACTCCTGGTGTTAGAAAGTTTGATTTCCAATCCTACTCTTTTTATTAAAATATTATAATATTTCTTCTTCGATTCAGATGATGTAGAATATACAACAAACGAAATATGTTGGTGGGAAAAGGTTTAAAAATATAACAAAAAGCTATAATTTCACTTTTTATAATGCAGATATCGCCTCCAATATCGTCCATCAAAGAAAGACTGAAAATGGATTCCTTTTCGACATCTAAATACGATCAAACTATCACTATTTTTCATTTTGACCTCCATCTACAAAGTGCCTGAACTAAATAAGCACATAACATATTTGTTTTTATTTATTTAAATTTTTCAAACGTACAAAATCGTTTTATAGATTTTATAAAAGTGATCCAAATATCGACCACCACATAAACGATTGTTCCAAATATCGTATACTTGAAAATTGGGTCAATTTATTTGCAAAAATATAGCTAAAAGTGTTTTACAATGAAAATATTGAAAATAACCCCAATACCACAAAAATAATCAAAAATAACAAATAAAACAAGTTACTTAAGATTAAACCCTTATGTACATTTCGATGACCATGGCATCATCATCAGAGGGTCTTATTACAAAATACAATCTAACACACAAGAAGTTACAAACTAGAATGATTTTATTCATTCAAAGTGTTTTATTTTACATACAAAAGTAGTTATAAAACACATAGGTAACGGTGATAACTAACAAATTTCACAGCTAAAAAATATACATTTTTTAAAATAACTCTAGCTGTTGACGATTTTATCTTTTCAATCACAGGTTCAATATGGTAAAATATTTCCATTTTCATTTAAAAATCCTTTGTTTCCAGTGATAACGGGCGATTTGCCTGTCCTAAACCTTAAGAATGGAAGTATTTTGAGAACAACACACTGCAGCCATCTGTCGGCCATTTGTTTATAAGAATAAAAAGGTGTGAAACATTGTTCTTCATAGGCTGCTGAAACGCCATTCCGCTTAAATCCCTAGAAGTTAGACTAATACTATTTTTTCATCATCAGACAGTCCCTAAAAGTTCATCTTCATGTTCATCTTCAAAATTGGTTTTTGACCTAACAGAACATCAAGTAGGGTTTTAATTTCTTACAAAACGCCTTTTAGTATAGTCTTTTAAAGTTGATCTCGAAACAATAAATGTTTTCGAGGCTTTTAAAAGACCCATTTCTTTATTTTTCATAGTAGTAGTAACTTCTCTCATTTTCACTTTGTCCCATGACCTACATTGTGTCTTCCATAAAAACGCAAAAATAATTTTAAATGATAAGATTCCAATTATCGCACAGTAAACGATATTTAGAACAGCGTGGTGGTCGATATTTAGCACAGCGTGGTGGCCGATATTTAGCACTCCCTAGGACTTCAACATGAAGGATGTTATAAACAAAAAGTCTACTTCTAATTCCATAGTGAAGTTATCAATGAGAGAGCTGAGGAGAGTGCTAAACTACAGACTGGCTGACTGGGAGTTATTCCGCTTCCAGCTGGACTCCACTCTACCTACCTTTCTAAATTTCGACACTTCACTGGATTCAGGCAAATACGTCGGTAGCCTTACGACGGCAAAACATACCGCGATTACTAACAGGATAGCAGTTAAATGTCAGCTCACACACTACGTACACATACCAAGGCACATACTACAGCTAATCATCTGGCGATATAGGGCCCGGCAGGAATTGCAATACGGTGTTAACATATGCGTTCCACAAACAACTCTTGGCCGCCTGAAAAAAAACGAACAAATTAAGCATAAATTCGATGGCTTCAAAGCAGAATTGGCTACCTTAAAAACAACAGATACAACCATTAGGCCGAGAACCGCGGCACTATCGCCCACTCTTGGCTCTAACCGGTAGGTGGGTGACCCAATCGACAAATATATGTTGATTACGGACACGTCTGAGAGGACGTTCCAACTAAACGATTAATCAGCTGATGTAAACAGTTAACGCTAACAGAGATAAAGTGGGTAATCTCACAAACAAATTCCAAGAGCGCTCTTGGACCAGATGCCATAAGGAACACAACGCTGAAAAATCTCACGGAGTTAGCAATCATCTATCTCTCAAACCTCTACTCTGAACACAAATTTGTAAATACTCCGAACACAACACTTCCCGGACGCTTGGAAGGAGGCCAGGATCTTGGTAAAAAAACATAGCAAATCAGAGTCATGAAAATCGATAAGCTTGTTGAATACGATGGGCCAGATATTTGAAAAAATCCTACTCAAACGTATCAACAAGCATATCCACACGCACAACATACTTAGGTCAGACCAATTTAGGACAAATCGCTCGGCCACTCATCACCTGTTGAGAGTGGTAAAGCATGGAGAGTTGTGAGCAAGGAGTTCAACAAGTACACTTGACTGGAGTAGTCCTCCTGGACATTGAAAAGTCCTTTTACCGGATCTGGCACATCGGGCTCTTAGAGAAACTATGACATTATGGCTTTCCAGACCGGCCTATACAGCTATTTATTTCATATCTATGCAACCGCAAGTTTAGGGTCGATATAGTCCAAAATCAATCTACACCAAGGACTATACGGGTCAATGTCCTTCAAGGCTAAGTTATTTGGCCCGTATTTTTTCAACATCAACATCAACGACATACCGACAAGACTCAACATAACAGCGATGTGTTCATAACAGCAATGACACCGCTTCATCCGCTCAGTCATGGCAACCATATCTCATACACTCCAGTTTACAGGACCACCTTACAGTACTACTATCATGACTGAGCTACTGGAGAGTTAAGTGTACGTGGCCAAGAGGCAGGCTCTGCTTCTCTCCAAACGTAGGACACACACATACTCGCCACAATACTAAAACTACTAAGCAAGCACATTCAATGGGTTATTCAAGCCAAGTATCTGAGAGTCACACTTGAAAAAGACCTGACTTGAGACCCTCAAATTACCAACTCAGTAGAGAAAGCGACAATTAGATTAGCTCAACTATGCCCTATATTTTACAGAACAGCCCTATTTCACTACTATATACGTATGAATGTTTCGCAGCATAGTTTCGTATTCTAAAGCAAGGTTTTGCGAATAATCCCAAAGGGACCGATATGCACAAGATTAACACTACTTTATACACTGTCTTGAATGTGCTTTTCATCAAAATACCTTTGACACTTAATAACAAGGTTCTACAAACAGGCCCACGCACAAACAACATCCACACTCATTTCCTCACTGGGTAGCTACGACCCCACCCACGACACTCACAGAAATCCACTGTCTCTACTGACCGCCTAGCTCACATCATAGCGTGTAAATAAAATATACATACTAATATTATTATCCTTCACAATTATGTTCCAGGTTGCACATAGCACATCCCCAGGGTTGCAGCTTAGCCCAATGGAAGTACTAATTTTGATTTGAATGCCTCTTCAGTTTCGAGTAGGCAGCAGAAGAAGAGGTGTTTGTCATACCGGCCACAGCCTCACTAATAAGATATTTGTAATGTAATAACCCTCCTGATCCCTTAGCATAAGGATATCATAGCCCCCAGGGTTCCTTCATGACCTGTCGCGCGATTTTTCGTAGAAGTGTTTCTTTCTTGCCAGGTTCTTTCATCCCTCTCAGGGCGACACTTACCGTAAAGTTTCATTTTACTATCTCCAGGTTCTCCATGGAAACCCTTTATCAGCTTGCTACATGGGCAATCAACCCCATTCCTTTGACTAGCGTTACATATACTAACCGCGTGCGCATGTGAGTCGGAGGTAGGGTTCTGGAGACCCATACCCAGGTTAAAAAGATTTTTTTTTAATACTGGAAGGTATTATGAACATGGGCAGTATTTGGGCTGTGTACTTATTTAATAACTGTAAAAAGATGAAAGACTCTATATTGTTTTATAATACTTATTACACAATTAAATATAGTAGAATTTACTAACCTGTTTTTTTTTTGTTACCTTAAATACTTTGAACCGTTCCGGAAAATCTGACCACCGTCAAGAGTAATACGCACAAAACCAAACAAAACTATTCGTATATTTGTATTCTACTCAATATAAATAGCTCAGTATAATTCAAAATAGCTTCATACAACTCCTTCAAACACTGATGGTTAACAACCCACTTAGAGACACAGAAAGACAAAAAATACCATAATTATTGCAAGTAGGAATATAAAATTGTTTTGAGCTAAAAACGTAATAAATAAAATTAAATAGACATTAACTTATTTATGATAACAAATAAATCTATATAGCACTAACCCTAATGAATTTAGCTAAGTATTTTTTGCGACGAAAATAATTTAAGAAAGAACAAAGCTTAAAATAGTTGAAAGAAAGTAAAGACAATACAGTTGTAACACCCTGTAAAATCGTAATCGGAATGGGTAGTTGTAAGGTGCTATAAGGGAAGGGCTGTTATACAGATTGTTCTATGTATGGATCTTTCTACTATCCTTTACTTAGGTGCCTTGAAGTTAACGGAGGAAATTATTAAACCAGGTAGCAACTCCTAAAAGTCGGACGATATTTCGACATTTTGTTTTGAGGAGGAAAGGTTCTTGGCATACGAATCATTATTACCTACGAATCTGGAAGTTTTGTAAACGTTATTCGATACGGTGGGATTTGAATTGTAAATTTCAGATTCGAATTAAACTGAAAGTGAAGTACAATAATAAACGGTTATATTTGAATGACCCTCGTATTATAGGACAAAGAGAGCTTGAATATTTTCATCTTTTACGAAAAATATAATATTCTGGCGATAAAAATGTAAGGCATGATTGAAGATAAGCTTGGCCCAGGTCAATGAGCAACATTTATAAGGAATATTCCGGGCAAATGAAGATAAAGTGAAGATGGGGTTGTTATCGTTCTACTTAGAAAATACACTTGAATAAGATGAGAAATATATGTAGGGTCGGTAAAAATAAAGCACACTATAGGAAGAAATGATATAAAGTTGGCGGTATTTTATCGGAGCTCTGGAGTAACAACAAGGAACATCATAGAAAAACGGTTAAGTTGGTTGTAGTTTCTAAAAGCATGATGAATTATTTCACAGCCATCAGTAGCTCACGTTGTCGGTTGATTTGTCAAGACACTGGTGAGTACTGATAATGTGATTAAAAAGTCAATAACCGAAATAAACGAAGAGTGCTACTTGATATAACTGAGCATCTGAATAATCTACTTGCAACTTTAGTAAATTGAGGTGATATATGGTGTCATGCACTTCAAAAGTTAAGTACCTTAAAACAAGTATTATAATGGTTTTTAATATTTAATATTAGTGCATTTTCAAAAACACTAATTATTCTCAATGTTAGTAAATTTGCCGGTTCGACCCGATTCGGATACAAGCGAACGTCGATTCCACAGTACTTACAGTTTTTTTTTTTTTTTTAACTAACAACAGTCTTCTCACAGCATGATTACCCTTTCTCTTTCTCTCTCTCTCTCTCTTCCTGTTTTTCTCTGTCTCTCTCTTTCCTCTCTCTCGCTTTTTTCTGACTCTCTATATCTTTCTCTCTCACTCTTTCTTTCTCTCTCTTTATATATATATATATATATATATATATATATATATATATATATATAATAAATAAATTCATTGTTAGGAAAACTGTTAGTAAAATATTTGAACTTGTGAGCACACTGTCGCCATCTAACAAAGGATAGTCTGTTGTAAATCTTTCGGACAAACGGTTACTGAATGCACCTGTAAGCCTTAAATAATATTATAAGTCGGAAATTTTCATTATAGGTAAACCAAGACATGACTCGATCGCTGGAGAGGCGCTTTACTTGGTCATCGAAGGACCATGCAGATTTATGGTAAAAATCTCTAAATGATTATCCGAAAAAGCACGTCCAGCGAACAGCTGCTCGTGGGAATGTTCGAGAAGTTTCCACCAAAGCCAAATCGGAGGCTATAAAAAATTACGTTCTGATAGGTTGGAACAAATTTTGAGCGCCATAAGGGAAAAATCTAATTTGAAGAGGGGAGGAAACCCGAACGGAAACGGTCCGAAGGGAAACGATGAAGTCAGTCAATTTTCAAGACTCGAAGAGGTCAGGTTCTAGGAATCGAAAGAGTCAAAATGCAGTCCTCAAAATACGTTAGAAATACATTAGGTTTAGTAAGAAATATTATAATCCAATAGAGTAAAGTCACAATGGAAAGTATTAAGTGAGATTAATAAAGAAAATAATTGAACAGTAAGTGGAATTAAGAAGGGAGATATTACCGAAATAAAGTCAGTTACGGCATAGAAACATTTCGAGTGATTAGAGAAAGCGAAATTGACGACCGTGAATAAGTAAACGGGTATCTAAGGAAGTGAAACAATGAACCACGCAAGTTATAAGTGATAATTTATCTTAAATTTAAAGCCAACTCTGTAAATTCAAAGATATTAAGAGCTACATAAAGTTTTTAATAATTCTTTAAACAGTTAAAAATCATTCAAATATAAAATTTATCAAACCAGGTGCAGTAACCTATACTCGCCTTAAGATAATTAAGGACAATTTTATTAGAGTTGTTAATTAAATAATAAATGTAAGAGTTTTGATGCCTACCGGCAAAAGTAGAGTTAATTAAAGTAATTATATCCTACCTCTAAATGCTACCGTTTGGAATTAAGGATTGAAAAATATTCAGTTATTGTAAAAATAAGTAGCTGCGTATAATTTTATTTCCTTAGAGTCAATTTATCCTGTAGGGCAAATCGAGTGATGGTACCTTATAATATATATATGTATATATATATATATATATATATATATATATATATATATATATATATATATATATATATATATATATATACCTTATCAAGGAGTCTCTTTCCTCTATTTCTCTTAGTGTCTTACGTGATTAGGAAATGTATTTTAAATATAACACTTCCCTAAACTAAAAATAATGTTTACTAATATTTTGTAATTATGTTGTACGCAAACAACGAAAATTTGTTTAAGGAGACCCTTATATGTATAAAAAATCTTGTGTGGCTAGATTGAGTAAAGACTGTGTTATTTTGAAGGGTGGACTACTTTTTGCGCTTATGATACACAACGTTACCCTTCACGCAAAAACCTGATCGTCTGGTGTCGGTTACTACCATCCTCAATTTAATTGAAGTATGTATCCTAGTTTAATATGTATGTATTGTTTTGTGTTAAATGTTCATTTCTTGATCCTGATGCCCAATAAGTTTTTAAAATTCTCAGAACTCAATTTTATATCCCGAAATTTTATCTTGGATCAGAAATAAGAAAGTCTATGTTTCAGTACAATTAAATTAAGAAATTTTGTATATAATCAAAATGATCTGGTCTGCTTCGAAAGATTTCCAAGCAACACAGAAATATGTTAATGTAAATATTTTCTCTTGACTGAACACCTTTTCGAAAGCAAACAGATCGATGAAGTACAGTTTCTGGATTGTCAATCAACGCAAGCTATACCTATTTCCAAATATATGCAAGCATTAAATGAATGCCTGCAGGGCTTGCTAAATATAAACGCTTGCAGCCTCCCATAACAATTAAGTATTCCAGTGCACACGCAAGCACGTGCGTCTTCTGCTTACAACAATATACGGCTACATATTGCAATAATCTTAGTGGTAGTACAACGTCGTTTTAACTTGAATGTTCGACACATTTCTTACCCAAGTAAGACTCCGATGCGTTATCTGACTTGAATGACAAATCGTTGAAGTTTGAGTGAAAGCAATTTGTCGGGTAAAATGTTTGCAACTTTGGTGATTTGGCAACAACGCTTAGAGCGATGACGTTAGACGCAAGACAAGCAGGAGATTGATAACCATACAGGCAACCAAAAGTAAGTGGAGGCGTAACTGAATAGAAATTAAGGAGAATGTTGCGCCAATGAAATATTCAAAATAAACAGCAGGGAGATTTTCCAAGTATAAAAACAATGAAAGCAGAAAGAATTTAACTGAACACGAGATAACTGAACTGTTAGTAACATTAAACTACTTGCGATCGAGTTATTTCGTTTTCTGTTACCAAGAAGTGAAAATAAAAAAAGTAATGTCAATGACAATTTTTATGAGAAAGTGCTGTAAATTTTAAACAAAAAATACACTTTTGAAGCCTTTTATATGTTTCTGTTTTTAATTTGAAATGTCGAGTAATCCAAATCTTTTATTAAAATAAATAATGAATTTTATTATTATTGCCTAAGAAGGATAGAGAAGGTTTATGGATATTAGAATTACGATAAGATCATAAAACCCGTTGGTGTAAGATTAGATCAAGTGTGAAGTGGAACTATTGTTAACAAGATTAATTACTTTTGTAAAAATTGACTATTTCTAGATATCTTCAAAAATTTTGAAGCTCTACCTATGTCTTTCTTTTCAGGATGACAATAGTTATTGAGCTTCTATGAATGTTTAATCATCTGTTGTTTTCCAAACATCAATAACTGTGTTTTATTTTATTTCTTTAAAATCATCTAACTGGAGTTTAACAATTACCCCTTCATAAACATGGAGAAGGACTGTGAACAATAATTAAAATTAGGATTTGGTCTATATTTCTTGGTGAGAGGTATACAGGAGATAATTGGCTCATTTTAAGCAATTTGCTACTGTGGTATACCGATTGAGCCTAAAAAGAGACGTCTACCCGTTACACTTCTTTGTAAGCAGAAGAATAACAAAGGGTAGGTAGATTTAAGTTGGGCGTAATGAAAAGTGGGAGTAATAAAGTTGCATAGTGATTATATAATACTAAAAATAGAGGAATTTTGATCGCGTGGGCTTGGCTTATTACAAAAAACAACACAGGTAAAGTAAATTATAAACAATAGTTAAGCATGGCGCCGTAATATAACAGTATTTTCTTTGTTAGATAAGGACGTATAACTCGGGATAATGTGTTTCAAACAACACTGGTATTGCTTTTTATAACTTGCAAATTGGCACACTTTAATGTTCGCTACTTTAAACTTAAAACCCAGTTAATTTTACGCCGCTCGTGAGAATTGCTCAAGTTTTGTTATGCAAATGTGCTTCAAGGAGTAATGTATTTCGCTTTTGTGTTTCAAAGGCGTTGCTGCAACCCATTACTAACGGGTGCAAGTTTCACGATAGTAACACAACCATTCCGGTAGGAGGGATGATTGCCTGGTTTCCCCTCTACACCTTGGCAAAGGTTTCACTCAGTGGATGGTGATTATTAGAAAATGTAAGGTGGTTATCATAGAAAAACACATGACTCTATTCAAATAAAACAATTTCATTTCCTTCGAATAATTTATTGTACATGTATATAAATAAACAATCACTTTAAAATACGTACTCGGTCATGCAATTAGAAATGAATTCAAAATTAATAATTATTTCTTACTGTTATAAAGAATTAAAACAAATGTTTGTATTGAATACTCGTTAGACCCTTCTACTCAACCCGGGTGAGAGCATGTCTACTTCAACTACAATCGTAGCGGTGCACCTAGAATTTCGTCAAGGGGGAGGGACAAGGACATCAACTCCGTAGTAATATTCCCCGAAATTTACTTCAATGCATGCTACTTCGTTTTACTTTAGGGCTCAACAATTTTGTATTACTAAGGGATATTCCCGAATTTTTTTATTATTGATGCATTTAAATGTTATTAACATTTTTGATTAGGAATTAACTAATGCTCCAAATACTTCAGCCCCCATATTAAACTAAAAATATATTATTAACAATTACTTATTGGTCGACCTTTGTAGTTAAATTTTTATACGGCGCATGTGCACTATACCTTTTGCAATGAAGGACGACACGCGAAATTTCTTTTTCTTTATAGGGATGCCTAAGAGGACCCAGGCCTAATTGGCCCCTCCCTTCTCTGACCCACTGGCTCACACAATATCATTAATCCAGTATTTCAGTCAAAAATCGATAGGAGATGTTTGATTATTCTTATGCATTTGATAGGCAAAAATATTTTGATAATGCGGCTTAGAATAAGAAGAAAACGAATTTCGTGTAAACGAAAAACAAAGAATACGCTGGAAAAGATATAAAGTGTTGAAGCCCTTAACGTGTCTCTATTTTTAATTGGAAATGTCAAATAATCACGAAATTTGGAAAGTATGTTTTTTTTGTATTTAATAACAAATAATTTTTTACTTAATCTTTTTTTTTTAATAAATAATGAATATTATTAGTATTGCCTAAGAAAGATGGAGAAGGATTATGGGTAATAGAATTACGATAAGATCATAGAACCCTTTGATGTAAGATTAAATCTTGGTGTGAGGTAGAGCTACTGTTAAACAAGATTAATTATTATTGTAAAAAGGGACTACTTCTTGATAATTTAAAAAACTATTAAAATTTTGAAGATCATCCTATATATGTCTTCCTTTTTAGTATGACGATAGTTATTGAGCTTCAAAAAATATTAATAATAACACTTATTTATTGGTCAATCTTTGTAGTTAAAATTGTATACGGTGCATGTGCACTATATCTTTCACAAAGAAGGACGACCCGTGAAATTTCTAATACGTATGCCTTCCCTTCAGTGCCCTACTGGCTCACGCAACGTCATTAATCCAGTGATTCAGTCAATAATAGATAAGAGATGCTTGATTATTCTTATGAATTTGATAGACAAAGAAACCTTGATAATACGGCTTAGAATAAGAAGAAAAACGAATTGTGTAAACGCAAAGCAAAAAATAAGCTGTATGCAGTTATTGGATGTGCTTATGAAAGCAAACATTTCCATTCTTTATATGGTGATTATAAGGTCAGTTATAAACACACTAGTACAAGTTTCTTCTGTAAGGAATATTAAGACACACCATTGATTTATTTAGTCAAGTATTTTGACCAAGCATGGTTAAACCTCTACTTTCGACTTCCTTCGAGACCATTCCACATCAGTTTTTTTGAAACATGGATGGATCCCTGTTTTATATTTCTATTTATTTCAACAAAAGACATAAGAGTAATGCGGTTTATTTACTCTCAATCGTATAACACTCGGAGCATACACACTACATTATATAGTGCAATTCCTTGAAAGTAATATTTTCCGAGCTGATGGTAGTTTTAATTAGGCGACTATAAACCACATTAAATGTAAAACGAGGTTCCTTTTAATTAATATTTGTGCCCATCCAACATAATATATGAGTATATTTATATGATGTTATGTATGATGTATATAATATGTACAGATATTACAGCAATTTACTTACTATTGCAATATACGGATGGAGGATAAACGCCTGGATATTACGCAGGGATAGAGTAGGTATGCTACAGGAATAGACACTGTCCACGTAGGCTATGATCTGGACCTATATCGCTGACCAGAAAAGTTTCAAAGTCGCATATATAGTGTTCTATTTTATTCATAGCACAATTTGTAATAAAAGCTTCCTTCCATAATACTTTCAAGAATTAAAAATTCGGTAGTGTTTAAAAATACAGATTAAACAGATTTGGTAATTTGTTTATTAAAGATTTGTATGATGTATATGAGGTTTGTGTAACAGATTCGAAAAATAATTTAGCCTTTAAAATAAAAACCGACCAACTAAGAGCCAATTAATGTTTTGAATTATTGTTCTTTCCTTATTTTGAGGCTTAAACCCTCTATCAGCTAAAAAGTAAAATTAATTTATATTTTTAATGTTTTTTCTAATATTACACTGTTTATTATTTCTCTTCCATTGATAGTCTAACTCAAAACTAGTTTCAGATATAAATGCAACCACGAAAGTCGTCATTTAAGTAATGAAGGAATGCAACAGTGAGAAGAAAAACAAAACGACATTTAAATCCATTTAATTTTCATAAAAGATGTCCTTATATTTCTAGGTGTAATTAAATAAATTCCTAAACATCTTGATTTTCTTTAAATGTAGAAATAATGTTTTTTTGTTAAACATGAACTAGAGAAAACTTCAATCTACCATCCTTATAATTATAAAGTTTTGGAGATTTTACCGTATTTAAAACCTGAATAAAAACAATATTGAAAATACCCTGAGTATCTAGGAACGTCTATCATTTAATAATATTCCGATAAAGCTGCAAACGTATAAATATTATAGAAATAAGAATAAGAAAAATGATCTTTTAAATTAGAATACTTGAAGTTAGGTTTTTAGATATTGAGAAATGTTTAATAAAAGATTTAAACGGAATTTAGAATAAACGTTCAGTCCATTTGATGAAGTAAATTGAATATGATACTATCCTCAAAAACTGATTTGCATTTGCCTAAAAACCGAGCTAATAGTTTTAAAGTTGAAAATTAGCGAAATAAACTATTTATACCAATTATTAAGTGCACTGATTTTTGTTTAATTCTTTGCAAATTTTAAAATTTCTACGCCAGAAAAAATATTTATGAAATTTTAATTAGTTTTATATGAACTCTTTGCTTACAAGACCTTGTTTGAATATTAAAATCTCCAAACCATACATTGTATTTATTGTTGCCAACAATGACCACTTTTTCCCCTCTTTTCCTGTTTTATACACAGCCTTCTAAAGCTGTGCACTTTTGTATGATTTAACACTACTGTGCCGCCATTAGTACATTAAGAAGAAGAAGAGAGCGCCCCTTCACGCCGGAACCATCAATCTCGGATGCCACTTGCAAGCGTGTGAGTTTCCACAAACTCAAGATAATATTGATAAATCGCTTCCTCATTGATTTGACGACCCTCTGCCTCATTTCCTTGGCAAACGGTAATTAGATTTGTTATTACTTCTCAATTTAGTAGATAATATGTGCAAACTTTAATATATATTTTCTTTATTATTTCTTATTATTCTTGTCTGAAGTGTGTAAACACTTCATATTACGTACGTGATTATATATATATATATATATATATATATATATATATATATATATATATATATATATATATATATATATTACTTTGAATGTTTTTACATTCTTCTTATATGATTTAAAACTTTTATTGAGAAATAATTACAGACGACGTGAAATAATACATTTTACTAACCAAAATGGGACTTACAAATAAATCCGTTATATCAATGTATTGTATGAAGGAACACTTCTCTGACTGGGGCCTTATTTATTCATATAACAGAACATCAAAGGCCTATAAACAATTTCAGCCTCTCAAGATTGATGTTATAGGCTTGGTGTAATTCAAACGTGCTGCAACACAGTTCGCCTATTTGTCATTTATAGCTACTGCATTGTAAATTAAATACTGCTATTTATTTATAAACACTTTATGAATTCATTGAAAAAAATAATAATAGTAATAATATTATTATTATTATTATTATTATTATAATACATTTGTTGGAATTTATGATTCTTAAAAACTATGGATGGTGTAAAAATGTTAATACTAGTTTGAATATACAAATTTTTATATATAATTCTGAGAATATACAAAATCTGAATTCAAATGTAAGTGAAATAATAACATACAAAAGTAAATCATAAGACAAAAATGTAGACCCCATAGGCATTAGATACTAGTGGAAATTATATTAAATGGTTTTAGTCTCTTCTATTGCCATATGTATCAGCCCTATATAGTATATATTTTTAGTACAAATAAATAAAAAATCTATAAACCAGATGATTTTTTTAAACTCTAAATAAAAACTATATGGCCAAGTATAGTGTCTATTTTTGTTTCAAAACCAGAATCATCGAGACAGAACTAAGAAGAAAACGCGTGAAAGGTTGATGGAGAAAGGAGACAGACACACACACACACAAACACTGCCGAAGCCAACCCCTAATTTACTTGTTTTCCCTACACTCATTCACCACCCTATCAACGTAACCACGTTGGTGCGTTTAACGCGTTATCAGTACATACTGATGATGGGTACTGTAGGCCTGAGACGCGTCAGTTTAACCGCTGTCAAAATATGATCCCACCTGACTTACCAAATCCTGGTACCTGTGGTGTGTTAAGCGTGATCTGCCACTGAATAAATCCATGGAGTTTATTTAAAAACCAACCAAAATGTTCAATCTGAATTTTGTAATTATATATTTATTAACTTTTGTTTAGTTGGGAAATTATTATAGTAATTTCCTATTGCAAGAATACAAATAAATAATTATTTTTTGTAGCTTGATTTGATTTATTGAATTCTCTCGTTGATGGCTGGATATATTTCAGGCATTTTATTTAGTTGATTTATCACAGGATAATAGGAATAATTTTAAACATTGATTCTTCTAGCTTGAATTATTTAAACTGAAGTTAATATATAAAACTCAATTTTTCTGTTCAAAATATGTTATAAAAATTATCTTAATTTTGATAAATGTTTTCTATTTCTCAAAATTTTGACAAGCTGTTATTTAAATGGAAGGTAATATAAAACTTTGATAACGTAAATATATGATCTTATAATAACTGCATAAAGATCATTAATTATTTTGTTGACACTATTATTTACAATTCTTAAATACTTGTAATCATTACACAATATTATGTTTTTTATACTTCAAATTACACACATAATTTGACATACATATTTAAATACAACTTGAGAATAATTTATACGAATTTATTTCATTTTATGTCCATAAATGTCTTTCTAGAAGTATTAAGACGACATTACGCTTAATGACTCTATTTCAATTTTTATAGTTGTGAGCCCAAACATAAATCTGTAGGATTTCAAAACCAAATTTATATTAATTTCACCTTTACGGGTATTTGATTCTGGTTGTTGAACTTATTTGATATGGACATGAAATAAGTTATATGAACTTGAAAATGTCCTCATTAATTATTGATATTCTTTATGGGTTTGTCATTCTATTACTTTGGTTGAATTTAAATAAATTATGTTACCAGTGACTTAGAGTATTTCATGTTTTAACTTTGTTAAACTTTAACTTGTTATAACTCTGATATTAGTCATGAATTTCAGAACTAGCATTTTATAAATGAATAATTTTTATTTAATTTCTACCACTTTTTATTCTGTTTAAAAGAAAGACATATGCTTATATATTTTTTCAATTAATTATGAATAATCAAAAATTTTATGTAATGATATCTGAATCTAATAATTTTACAAAATTTAATGAATTTAATAAATGGTTTAAAGGTTATTAAAATTTTGACTTGCCCCATAGACTTTCTCGGTTGTTGCTCCTCTTCCCCCATGGTGTTGGAGGAAGGACTCTTGTTACACTAGCTAGTGATCGGCTTCAGGGCAGCCTTTAAAATTGTGTATAATTTGTAAACAGTCTTCTTCATCTTATAACCTATTCTCTAATTATAATTCACTTCGTTTGGTGTTTATGTCCACGTTATTTCCACTGCATTTGCTTTCTGTAACTCAAAACAAAACACATCAATCATCATAAATCTTATAAGCTAAATCTTTCACTTTATATCTCCTTGTTATTTATCTCTTTTACTTGTGACAAGTCTTTATTTAAATTTATTATCTAACTATTTATTTTTAATCTGTTCAATATATAAGCAATAACTGTCCATACTGTATTTTATTGTTTTGTGACCTTAACCTAAGCTAGTTTATAGTAGTGTTTTACATTTATTTTATTACATTATTTTTCAATATATTTTTTTACATAAAACAAATTTCATTCATTATCAATTTTATTAAATTAATTTGTTAACTTTGTAATTAATTGTTGTTGTTCATTTAATTATGACATAGTACATATCATGGTTTATAATTTTGCTGTGACGTTTAGAGTTGATTACTTTTAAACAAAAGTTACTTCCTATAAGACATTAATATGTCAGATTGTGTAAACAGCTGGTTTGAAGTTATCTTCGAGCCGGTTAATGTACTTATGATAAGACTTAATATTGTAGATGCACCTCAGAATCTTGTCGTAACTCAATGCTGTTTCCTCGCAATGTTTGTTTATGCTAAAAAGTCTAGTGTAGCAATTCTATCATGATTTGATTTCAAACATATGGCTTTTTAAATTATTTTTTACATCCAATACGTTAAACTATGCATGTAGTCCTACAGATTCTATAACTTCCTGTTCTGTTTGGAATATTTATTGTGACTCTATTTCTGATACAAGTCTTAATTGAGATAACCTACAAACATGATTTTCGTGTAAACGTAATTTTTCTGGTTTGAAACTGCTGGCTACTTGTGAAATGCTATCTAGCAAGGTAAGTATTACTTGGAACTGTTTGCTTCAACAATTTAATATTTTTAGAAATCCAATGTTGACATTATTTAATAGACTCTCGTAACCCTTTACGAAAGTAGTTCCGCACTTTTAATTTTTTATATCTCAGACAATTTGAATGTACATAATTAAACATATTTATTCTTCAATTTTTTAATCTCTCGCACATCGTAAATGGCTCTAGCTTTATTTCAAAATAGCCTATATGATTTATCATATTCATGTTTATCATAATTATTTATATTATTGTGGATTAATTTATTCTAAATTATATTTGACAACTCTGGTTGCTGATCCTGAATTGCTTTTAATTTGTAAATAAATTTCGTAAATATATTAGGCACTCTTTTTTAATTTGACGGATTTTTCAATTGTCATGTCATTTGTTTGCTGAATTAATTTTTAAATTTGTTTTTTAAATGTTTAATTTTGTTTCTGTCTTTCTTTTAAAACATACTGGCCAGTATAATTATGTACCACTTGAAAACTATTTACGTTCAGTCATTGTTTATTTGTCCTTGCATATTTTTTCTGTTTTTTACGGCATTTTAATTTTCTCCACTGTCTATATCTCCTACCACTTATTATTGTCCTACCCTTTATTAGCTCTGGTATTTAACCCTCTTTTGTGTTTTGAATTTTGGTATTTTATTTAGGGTTAATACCTTTTATAGATTTAGTGATTTTAAAAGACGTTTTCACGTTAGGTTCTTTAAATTTTTTTATTTCGGCCAATATATTACTTTTAGTATTATTTATGTGTTTTTCCGGGTTTTACCAGCATTTTTTTTTATTTAGCATTACACAAATTTTTTCACTATTAATTTTGTGTAGGAATCTGCTTTGTGGCTATTTTAAAATGTATGAAAAATCTTTGGTCAAATTGCGTATAAACAAGTAATACGATTCAATAAAACTTGTATGGAATTTAATTTTCAAAAAAATAATGTAAATAAAGTCAATAAAAACGTCATAGTTTTCTTTTAAATTCAATTGTATTTAGGACAGCAAAATTTAGCACACAAAAATTAAAATATAAAAATAACGCATTGCTAACAAAGTAGCCCGATGATCAAATATACGCCAAAATCTCTCAAAATAATTTTATTACAAATCAAAAATTCATTTATATAATCTACAGTATTATTCATAAAATTACTTAGTCAACCTATCAATATAAGTTCTGGACCTATGTTTATATGAACGTTTTTAATTATTTTAGTGAGATGAATAGGCTTGTGCAGTGTGACAGATTGATTCCTCCTGAAAAAAAAATAAAAAAAAAAATATATGTATATATATATATATATATATATATATATATATATCGTGTTCAAATTTCCAATCGTTAATAATATACTCTTTATAAATCCACTTTAGTTCAAATAGATTTTTTAAACTTCTATTGAATGCCACTTTAATGTTAATACAGTTTTTTTTTTTTTCAAATAATAACTAAACAATTAAATTTAGTAATGAAATAATTTTCGTTTTATATGGGCGGAAAAAGTTTCACAATCGAGAAAGTTATGCAATATAGTTATTTCGTCCCATTTAGTTTAAAATATGTGATAACATTTTATTTCATAAAACAGCTGATTTTATATATTAGGTGTCTGTAGTGGAGCAGCTGTTTTAACGCATAGGTTACGTTACTTTATTTATATTAATTGTTTTTTTCATTAAAATGTAACTTCAATATTTTTTTTCTTTGTTGACCTAATTGCGAACCAACTTTAAAATCTTTTGTTTATATTACTCGTCTCTTTGCCATATGAGAACACAGTCTTGGAGGTATAAATAAATTAGGAATTAGTACAGATAAGAACGATAGCATAATAACAAAGCAGGACCTCACCTTTTAATTTGCATTCTTTGTTGGGCCTGGAGAAATAGTGTTTGTTAGTACAACAACACTAGGCTTATATGTCTAACCAAAATACATATAAGACCGGAGTCAGGCAGCAGTCCTGGAACAACCTAAAGGTTATGGGCTTTAGAGTCACTCTAATTGTATTTTATACAAATATACATATAAAATAAATCACGCCTAACAAAATGATATCGATGTCTTAAGGGGTTTGACTAACCCTAACCTAAATTTGTTTTCCTTAACTAATAATAATAAGGCGAGTGATTAGGATTTTGTAATTTTATCTTTAAATTTTAGAAAAGTGTTCCATTTCCAAGTATTAAGGCTGTACTTTTAAATGGTTTTCTAGCCTTGCTTCTTCATAGGTTGATGTCCATATCGTGGTGTTATGTGGTTAGCCAAGGTTGATTAATAGAGGAGCAGGTGTGGAAAGTTTTGTTGTAAAAGAAATTGTGTTAATTAGTTTAAACTAGTACATCTGAATATGGTTCCCTTGTAACTTAATGTAAATTAATTTTTATAGTAAATAAATAATTTATTGCAACTATTATATTTTATGTATTGTATTTAGTTGATTTACTTCTGGATTTTAAACTTATCATTTTTCAGAGTACAAATCAAAAAAATTATTAAAAATACATTTTTTCATCACTGTAAACCTAGTTTATAGCTAATTTTGTATCATACACATTATTTACCTAGGAAAATCCCAAATTTATTTTGTCAGATAGTTTTACTCAATAATCAATTCACTCGTTTTAATTGGAGTTTTGTTTATTCCGGCTACCTTTCGTGCATTCTCTACTTTTGGATTAAATTCTGAGTGGCTTAAACTACTGACTGGCGTTCCAGACGTTATTCGTACTAGATATCCAGCTGCATTACATTGCCTATTTGTGTAAGTTACATTAGGCTACCAACCATGAGGCAATACAAACCGTCCTCTTTCTTCTGACGTAACTGTTATATTTCTCAAAGTAGAAATATCGTTTTAGCTTTTGAAACATTTTCCGAGTGTAGTACGTTACTTAGAGACAAACCTTTCATATCTGATTTGCATGTGGAAGAGTGTGTGAATTGTTTGTACTTCTAAGATGGCCGGGCAGTATGGCTTATCGCCTACGATTTAGATAGAAATGAATTTTGAATGCAAATAGGACAATCGTACGGACATAAAACCGCATTATAAATGATAATGGGAAGATCATGTGCACATGGCTCAGGACTTGTAGTAGGATTATTCTCAGTTGGAGTCACCCCCTCGTAGGAAGAAGTATAAGGAGGGTGGTTGGAAGTCGGTAGGATTCAGTAAAGGACATAATTATCCTGCAGGGGAAATAGGGGGAAACTATAGCACCGTTTAAGTAGGCCTACTTCAAGCATACATACTCTCAACCGATCAGAAAACGGATGTCTCCTACTACAAGGAATTATTGGTAGAAATATTCTAAACACTATAATCCCTCCTGATTTTAAAATAAGATGTTTAACCACTTCTCACGTGGGCATTGTCAATCACATTTCTGATCCTCGCAACCGTGGCTTACAGAATAACCTATTTCTCAAGTCGACGATTGACAATAAAATTATAGCGAAATGTGTAGGAATGAGGTTAAGGTTTGTCGAGTAAAGACAACATGAAGCGGGTTTAGATGTGGAAATCCGGTGTCTGTGGAATATCTCCTGAGTGAATCTAACAAAGCGCAGAGCTGGCGGTGATTTGCCTGGTGAATGGGTTTCCAACTGCACGCTCCTGCTTCTCTGCCGCCATGTTAACGTATATGAGAAACTAAAAAATATATCAAAATAATCCTGATACTTGTTAACTTTTGTCTTTTCTCTAGTTATTGTTTTACTGTGTTTCGTTATCGTATAGGATAGCTTTACGATAAATTTTTACCATCTGAAAACAAAAATTTCAAATTTAGGTGAGAATACTAAGTTGATAATATTTTGGATATAGCTCCTCAGTAAACTAAAGTTGACTAATTTTATTTATGCAATAAGGAGGACTGTAACTGCTTCAACCCTGACTAGTGGTTAAATCAGGATAAAGTTTGTGAATGTTTCAAGCCTTTTTATTTCTTCACATGAATTCCTATTATACACATATGTTTGGAAATGCATAACTTACACAGTTTAAACTTTATTGGTTTGAAAGTAAAACGTGTTTATGAAATAACTTTGTTTGTGCACCTATATAAGATACCGCACGTTATTTAAGTACCCTAAATACAACACTGGAACGACTTCTTGGATGCAAAGCAAATTCATCTCTGTCTATATTACACTACGTCTTCCAGCTTCATAATGTTTAATGCGAGTTTCGCTCTTGTAAATTAGGTCACACAGATACGTCTAATGCGACATAAACTTGTATTTATTAAACTTGCGTATTACTTTGCGCCATGATAAATTACTGAAATACCTTTAATAATCTGTTTTGAATATTAAAATAAAATAAATCTGTAATAATAAAAGCTTCACAAATATTTAGCGTTGAGTCAAAAGGGTTGGTTAAAATCAGATATGTGCGGAAAACTGGGGCAAAGCTCCACCAAATGAGGGTATTTTTTTAAAATAAATTTCAAAATAATGCAAGAATTAATAAACAGAAGTAAATATGGTGACTTGAAAATATTTGAATCAGATTCTCCTACATTCACACAGATGAAGCTTTGGTACCAACAAATTTTAAACATCTGATGATCAATACATTCAAAAACGTTTCAAATTATATCCGGTAACTACTTGAGTTACTGATCATCCGGGAAGAATGGTTGCAAAATGGAAACTAAATTGTTTTTTAGTACATACTATAAGCGTAATAACTCAACGAATGCATAATACTATAATTTTGAGTAAGCTCTAGAAACTGTATAACTCTAAAAATTCAAATATATTAGCCCCCGAAGTACCTGGAGATATATCAAAGTGAATTCAATTTAATTCACGCTTAGGCGTATATTCCTAAGCTACATATTTGAATGTAATTCGCAGTTTATGTTAATATGTTTACAATGTAGTGAGTGAGCTTCTAAAGCTGAAATATTCACCAAACAGAGAGATTTTCGTGAAAAATTTAACAGAGCATAATAAAAATGAAACTTTTATTTTTTGTTAATAAAGTGTTACGAATGATTATAATTTATTGCGTAAGCTTCTGAAACAGACGCAGTCTTTAATTGAAAAGCATACAATAAAGTCTAAAAAATCGGAGTCCCGATATTTCAAGCTTCCGTTAAGTTCGAGCCTATTTCTATTTGACCCTATTTTATCTATTTGAAAGAAAATGATGAGACGGGCTTCCAAGAAATATTTATATCAATACTGTATGCAAAGGAAATGAGTACAGCTTCCAATAAATGTTTTTATGAATACGGTATGTAAAATAAATGAGTCGGGCCTCCAAGAAATGTTTATATAAAGTTCTATAATACACTTATTTAGAGTATTTTTAACTGTAGTGTTTAGATTCATTAAAACTCCTATTTTGTTAACGCACAGGAATCCGAGGGGTGCTCGAATTATCGAGACTCTACTGTATTCGTAAGCTACATCATTTCTGAAGGGAGATGCATCCTGATGCTAATGAACTTACTAAAGATAGAATATTCTGTGAGTTTAGATCGATTTTATTTAAACATGTTCTTAAGATGTACAGAAAGATTCAATTTAAGATTGATCTTCCAAAGTTAAAAGACGATGATGAATGGTCATAATTTTATGAATTAGCTGAGGATTATGTGTATCACAGACTGGATCACCTAATGATTTACTTCATTAATAATATTTTATATATATTTATGACATACTTTTATGATTTAGCTGAGGATTATGTGTATCACAGACTGGATCACCTAATGATGTACCTCATTATTACTATTTTATATAAATTTTTTACACGATTTAGCTGAGGATTATGTGTATCATTGACTGGATCACCTAATGATTTACCTCATTATTATTATTGTATATATATATTTAGTACATGATTTTATGATTTAGCTGAGGATTATGTGTATTACAGACTGGATCACCTAATGACTTACCTCATTATTATATATATATATATATATATATATATATATATATATATATATATATATTTATATATATATATATTTACTTATTTATTTATATATATGTATATATATATATATATTTATATATATATATATATATATATATTACATGATTTTATGATTTAGCTGAGGATTATGTGTATAACAGACTGGATCACCTAATGATTTACCTCATTATTAATATTTTATATATATTTATGACATACTTTTATGATTTAGCTGAGGATTATGTGTATCAAAGACTGGATCACCTAATGATGTACATCATTATTATTATTTTATATATATTTATTACATGATTTAGCTGAGGATTATGTGTATCACTGACTGGATCACCTAATGATTTACCTCATTATTATTATTGTATATATATTTATTACATGATTTTATGATTTAGCTGAGGATTATGTGTATCACAGACTGGATCACCTAATGATTTAATTCATTATTATTATTGTTTTATATATATTTATTATATGATTTTATGATTTAGCTGAGGATTATGTGTATCACAGACTGGATCACCTAATGATTTACCTCATTATTAATATTTTATATATATTTATGACATGCTTTTATGATTTAGCTGAGGATTATGTGTATCACAGACTGGATCACCTAATGATGTACCTCATTATTATTATTTTATATATATATTTATTACATGATTTAGCGGAGGATTATGTTTATCACTGACGGGATCACCTAATGATTTACCTCATTATAATTATTTTATACATATTTATTACATGATTGTATGATTTAGCTGAGGATTATGTGTATCACAGACTGGATCACCTATTGATTTACCTCATTATTATTACTGTATATATATTTATTACAAGATTTTATGATTTAGCTGAGGATTATGTGTATCACAGACTGGATCACCTAATGATTTAATTCATTATTATTAATATTTTATATATATTTATTACATGATTTTATGATTTAGCTGAGGATTATGTGTATCACAGACTGAATCACCTAATGATTTAATTCATTATTATTATTTTATATGTATTTATTACATGATTTTATGATTTAGCTGAGGAATATGTGTATCACAGACTGGATCACATAATGATTTACCTCATTATATATATATATATATATATATATATATATATATATATATATATATATATATATATATGGCATGATTTTAGTTATACATTTTCGTATTTTGTGGTACTGTGATCGTGGACTTTTAATGGAAACACTCTAATGCAATGACATATTTTCATTTTGTTTTAAAATATTTTAATATCCATTCTATTGTAAAAAATTATATACTTTTTTCACTTATTATATTCCTTCTATTAGCTAAGGTATACATCTTGTACAAATTTTAAATCGTTAATGTAATACGTTTTTCTTCATGCAATCAAGTTTATATATATGAGAACTGATGTTATTACAGTTTTATCAAATATTTATTCAAAAATTATAATATACAAACACAAAAGGGTTCCAGTCGGACTTGAACTGCGAATCTTCGTTTTCGAAGTCTACACTTGGCCCTACACCAACTTTCCAAGAAATATATTACATAAAGATGTATATGAATTTTTCCCCCTTCTGGTTGTCATAGAAACCTCCATTGTACAAACTTTAACTGTTACCACACAATATCATAAATATCGCTCTAGGCTCTAGGGTAACTAAAATAAAATATTTTTGTTAACTTCAGAAGCAATTTACTTGAAATTTTAAAAACATATTATTTGTCTTTAGTTCATTTTTATAATGGAATTATTTTAACGAAATGAAAAATGTTGATACAATTTTATAAACCCATAGATATATTATTTTCAAACATTAATAAAGTGTAAACACTTACATTTATAAAGTGTAAACAACTCATTATATTAAAATTTATTTTGGTTCAGCAATGTTTACGTTGATATATTGAAGTTAAATATAGGATTTATATTTAAAAAAAAAAATATATATATATATATATATATATATATATATATATCTATATATATATATATCTATATATATATATATATATATATATATATATGTGTGTGTGTGTGTGTGTGTGTGTGTGTGTTTCTTTACGACAAATCGTTACTTAAAAAGTACAGGAGTTATCCAAAGCGCTTCTAAACTCAACAAAAATAGATTTATTTAATACCCTCAGTTCAGCAACACTTATAACTCATCGCACTTGTACTACACATCAAGCAATATACTGGCTTTTACACTCGGGTAACTTTCAGTAAATTCTTTTCCCGCTCGGTTACCTCCTTTAGTGGTCTTATGTAAGACTAGTCACCATTATAAGGGGCAGTTTTCTGAAATTTACAACACATTTTGACTCTGATCATTCGACCTATAATTGTTATTTGGTTATCATCTCTTGCAATCTTTCTAATTGATTACTCTATCTTTAATTTCTCCTTCCTATCTAATTAATAATAGACAATTTTGTTTGATACTCTAAGGTCGCTGAAAATGCGTAGTGCGTATAGTACATTAATGGTATTTATATTGTTACAAACCGCCGTAGGAGGGCTAAATAGATAGGTAATTGTTCACCTAAATAGAGTTTAGAATGCCCCTCTTAAAAAAGAATTTTGACAAATTTACCCTCCGCGGGCGGTGTGTATGCTTAAACACACACACACACACTGCAACGTCCCCTCCTACTTTTATTTGATATCCCTTCTTGCAGAATACCAAAATTTTGTTGTTTAAAAAACTTATTTATGAACAAACCAAACATCTGCCAATCACCCCGCTTGTTAAACCGTGCTAAACTCCCTCAGTTACGTGTATATTTCCCGCTCGTAGGGCCAGGCCCAAAACAAGCCTATTCCCGCTGACTACTATTTAAAATAAGTATAAACTCTCCAAAATTGGTTTATCAATTATGTATGGTCTAGATATAGTCACACATGTCATTTCAATAGTCAGCTGGAAAGAAACACATTTAAAATACTACACAAAATAATCACAGAGTCTTACCACCTGATGATGATCTGCAGAGACAGCAAGGGAACGTGCAAAATATGATCGTGTTTAAATTACCTATTTTAAAAGGCTCCTGTGTCCTTTTAAACACAATCTGCCAGTAGATAAATCTCTGGACTTTTATACAAAAAATCAACTAATCTTTAGACTAGCTCAATGAAGTTAGTTGAGAGAAACTCTTTAAAAACATTAGGCTTTAACTATTATCAATTAATGAAATTTAATTAAACTTGTTTACTGATTTAATAATCATTTTCATATTAGTTGGAAAAAGCTAAACAGTTTTTATTGATTATTCGACACAGGATGAAATGCAAATACTGTTGATTTTTATAACATATTTAATTCTATTTATTTAAAAGAAAAAGAAAATTTATCCTTTTAAATACAACACAATTATATTAACAAAACAATTCACTAAGTAACTTGTTGTTTCTCATGCTTTAAAAACTTATAATTTCCATATATGTCAATTACATTTACATAAACATAAAATTATTTTCCAAATTACACATAATAAAAATTTATCTTCTATATTGAATTGGTAAATTCGTATTTATGACACCTAATTTTTAAATTTATAATATTCGAAAAATTCTTATTTCCTTTAAAATAAATGGCTTATGGCCAAAAACCCTTTGTAAGTTTAATATTTATCATTTGAAATATTCTGATCACATAAATTCATTTTATTTAGCATACAATTTATTAAAATTTTATAAAGAGTGAAGTCATTGTTTAAGCTTGAATATTTGTTTGAATTTAATAAAATTAACTAACTAAATTTGACGTAATTGGTATCGAATAAAGAAAATGACTTGCCAAAGATGTTCCTGCCGGTCCTGGAGTCCCTCGTCTGGATTCCCTGGTCCTTGGACATCGGAAGTCGCCATCCCTGGTTCGTCGGTGGTGGTTTTCCTCTATTCCCGTGGCCTGGAGGCTGAGTCTGGAGCCTTCATCCCTTGGTAGTCCTAGACGTCGGAAGCGTTGAGGTTTGGTCCATCTGGCCTGAGGACGGTCCTACTCGCGGTCCAGCATAGCGTTCCGCGGCACCTCGTATTAAAATTTATTTAAGACTGTCTCTAACGTCTTAGAGACCTAGTATATATAGCGGTGAATTTACCCTACCTCACCCCGCCTGCAATACTTGCTATCTTTGGATTTATTCCTTGTACAGGCAAGTCGGGTAACGAATCTGTTTTAGCTTGCAGAGTTTGATTATCATTTTTGGGACACTGAAAAATGTCTATTTTATTAAAACTGCTGTAACTTTTTTGTTTTTTAAGTTTTTCAAATTTTGTTTTCACTAATGTTTATTCTGGCTTATTCTGTTTCTTTTAAAATGTCGTTGGAAGTTCTACGTGGTTTGGTTCTTAAGATAGCTTTTTTAAGCTCTTAGAAAATTTTCGCCTCACTCCCGATGGTCAAATTTAGCTAGTTATTACAAATTTATTCTTTAATATCTTTTAATTTAGCTTAATTATTCTATTTAAGGTTTTATTTAATTTTTCACTCTTTATTATTTGTATAACTCCAAACTTGATTAATTTAAAAATCAACTTTATTACTTAAAAACAGGAAATTATTTATTTCCTATTTGCCACGGTATATCAGACCGTTGCAACACACACACACACACACACACACACACATATATATATATATATATATATATATATATATATATATATATATATATTTAAAGAACTAAATATTAAACTTTATTAATACATAAGAATACAAATTGCGATATCTCTTGCGATAAATTTAAAAGATTTGATATATATAACTTGTCCCGTATTCTTGGGGAATATGGTGACCTTGGTTGTGTTCGCTGTTTTCCTTGTTAGACGTCCGATCGATATGAGGATGATCCCCCCGCAGTTAATAGCTTGCTCTGGTTTTAGTTGCCTGGTACCTTCACTACACTCTGCTTGCGACACCCCTTAATATGATTTTTTTTTAAATCCGGTAAGATCAGGTTTGTGGCAATCAGCTGTTCTTAAATGGGAGACTGTAGCGTGCTACACTCGCGCGGCGACTATCGAAACGAACGATTACTTTACCTAGTTGAACTTTATCTTTAGCTATTTGGTGAAAATAAAATAAACAAAGTTACAATTTTGTTGCTTCAATTTGTTTTTCATTGTAATATTAAATAGGTATTTCCTTTGCCCATTCTTTAACAGAGGAATGAGGAATAAATGTTGAAATATAAAACTAAATGTATTAATAATTAATTATAAATTTGTATTACGATTTATTCCACTGAGTTAAACATACGGTTATAATGAAGACAAGTAATATATTTTTTTTTAATTAGGTAAATTCATACTGACGTTAACAAAGAAAATTTTCATTTTAGTTACCCTAGATCACAATTCATAACATTGTTTGGTAACCATGCTAACTAAAATGTAGGTTTTGTCAACAACCATTTGGTTGTTGGGAAAAATTCACGTACTTCTTTGAGAAATATATTCCTAGAAATTAGAAAGTTTGTGTAGTGCCAAGACTTAGAACATGAATATGTTCGATTCTGAGTTCGAGTCGGACTAGACCCCACAAATTTTTAAAATGAATTATTAAATAAATATGTGAAAATTTATATTAACATCATTTGGCATCCCCTATAGGTTAAAATAAATGTAGTTGAACTTGATTGGATGCATAAAAGTGTATTTTAACAACAATTGAAAATTTGTACAAGATATAAATCAGGAGAGTGTGAACTAATAAGAAGGTATTTATTACGCCTTTAAAATTTAAAAATAAATACAAGTAACCTAAATTATCTTATAAATAGCCAATGAATTATAAAACGTTAGGAATAATTATTATAAATAAGTTTTAAATTACTAAAACAAACCAGAAATAAAATACTAATAACCGAAAGATAGGTGTAAAATAAGTCACTTTGGGCAATGAGAACTCATAGAATAAATGTCCTGAATATTTATAAATCACACGATTGTTTGCGAATTTACAATTGTAAATGAATCCAATGACATCCTTCGGTGCAAAATAGTAGTTGAAGGTGATGCAATGGTAATATTTATAATACACGGTCACGTTTACTATTTGCATGGTAATGTGATACCATATCGTGAGCAAAATACTCAAATACAACTTATGTGACACTAAGTGAGTAGAGGAGTTTGAAGATCCGGGAGGAACGGTGAAAATGGGCAGTAGCATTTAATATGCTGGTAGCTATGCGGTGGGAAATTTGTAAGTCTATGGCCTTCTTTTATTGTGAGCTATTTTACTTCAACTTCCATATAGGTAATGTAAATATTTGCTAAACATTTTCAATAATATAACTAATAGTGATAAATATTTTTTCCAACTACTATAAAGAAAACGTGAACATGAATTTTTTAAATTCTTTTTTAAAATTGATAACGTATCGATATAAGAAAATAATCTATATAACAACATAAGATATAATAATAGTAGATCAAACAGTAATCAAACAAGAAATATTTAAAATTTAATATAACTGTAATAAATCGTTAATGTTTATATATACGTAATGTGTTTTTATTTTCCAGCTGTGGAGTACTTTGTCCACATATTTTTTTAATAGTGAGAACTTTCCTTCAACTCTCATCTTAATATGTGAGTTCCTATACAATTCTTGAAAAGCTTTCATGACGTTCTCCCTGACGTTGGTTTCTCGTAGGGCTTCTCTTGATTTCACTCTGGTTACACAATAATATACCTTCCATAAATTCACGAATAGCATCTGCATATCTCTATTTCTTGCTAATATTTTATTTTTTAATTTGTTTTGTAAAAAAATAGGGTATGTAGAAATCGATTGAAAAATAATGTGAAACGGGTTCTTTGTAATTGTAACATGTAATAAATGTGTAATATTACAAGGTTTTTTTCTTACAACGTTAAAAATTAAAACACTTTACTCTAAATTTTTTGGATTACGTACCTTGAAGGTGACATAGTCGTCGAAATAAGTCTTCTTGTTATAACAAACTGGTATGTTAGTTTTAATGAACTAATGTGAAGTGAGATATAGAGTAAACAGATTTAATTTTTACTGTTGTGAATTGCTTCCAGTAGCTAAGCTCTAATTAACTTAAATTTCATTATTATTACACTTAAATCTGGGATGGAAAATAAAAAAGAATGTTTGCTTAGTTTGGTTTCTTTTAAATAGTGTTTAGTAAAAACCATTTTAAATTGTTTAAACTCATGGGAAGGGGAAAGTCAGTAGCAATCTCAAAGGTTACAACTATTTTCAAACGTAAAGTAACAAAAGTTTGAAATGTCCGATCATAATTCAGGATACCTACAAATTCTAGGCTTCGATCCTCAGGTACGTACCTGATGTGCCATATTTTGGAGCAAAAAAAAATTTTTTACGTAGTAGTAAGACTCGCTTCGTACTGAGGGTAGCTTCTTATGCATTCCTTCCCAAGACACCATGAACTTAAAGGATGGATCGCAGTGTGGTTAACATTTTCATTAATAAACCTGTTTTAATTTGTTTTGGGGTTATGTACAGATTCAGTTTAAAAGCAAAATGTAACTCAATGTAGTACAGAGCTTTCAAACCATAAATTTTGCAATGCTCTAAACGTATATGAATATTGTAACAGCCAGCTATTTAACGTAAAATTTGTAATTGTGAAGTATTTTAATGTATTTTAATATGGAAGAACTGTCGCCTATTCTCGTTTCTTTATTGTGAGTTAATAACAGGCTAATCTTGATTAAGTATAAATTGTAAGATATTTCAAAATTAACTTCAATTAATATCATTGATACAGCTGAAATATGTTATAATTTTTTGTAATTCCGTCATGCTTTCATTGTTATTCCAAGATCTAAGTGAAATGTAATTTCGTAAATTTATTTTTATTCTAAATTCTAATTAGTTTATTCAGGTGCTAAATTTAATTTTTTTTAAAAGATAGGTTAAATTTTAGTTGGATTCCAAATACGATTCAATTAAACGTAGGACCTGGCCTTCCAGAAGGACTTAAAGTGAACAGACTGTAATCATCACCTGAGTGATAAGAATACTAATTGTTCATTAGGAGCAAATAATCTGCAAGTATTGAATATTTGTTGAGAAAAAAAATAATTCAATTTTGTATACAAGTTGGTTATAAAATTGTCACCAAAGGGATTTTTGAGCTTAAATGTCTTGAACTGAACATTCCTTCATATCATATTTTTGATCTATATCTAACCTTACAAGACCTACAAAAATAGGGTAAGATATTTACAAAAAAGGGCCTTTTAGGTTATAATGGAGAGAAACATTCTTGTCCCTAATGAAATGACTAAACAAATCAAAAACCTTTCTAAAAATAGGCACTAGGACTCTCTGACAAATAGGACGTAATTCAACAGTATAGTCATGTTTGTCTATGCATTCACGTTATATATGATAGGTGTTAGGTAGAAGCCAGGCATTTTTACTAGTCTTTAAAATCTATTGAGCTTTTATTCACCTTCCAGGTATACTGCTATTCAAAAATTGGTTTTTACAATCTGTTACGCCCCCTATTTGAGCTTTTATTCATTTTCCAGGCATATTGCTATTCAAAAATTGGTTTTTACAATCTGTTGCAACGCCTATTTGAGCTTTTATTCATTTTCCAGGCATATTGCTATACAACCATTGGTTTTCCGAAAAATATTCTTCCCTGATAAGGGCAGAAATCTTGCGAATAAATCACCTCTCTTGTTGGAGCGCAAGCTATTCAAATCTCCAGTCCTACAGAAATAATAAATAGGTTTCTCGGTCCGCTTATAAAGCAGACAGTGTGTGTTAAATCTCAAAGCCTTTAGTTACTTTATGTGTCTCGGAATATTTTATGTATTCAGATAAGGTATATACTTCCCTGCTTTGACTAAGTGGAGCACATAATGTATATATATTCCACGAGCATGGATACTACAATAAATTTTGTTTCTTCCAAGACTGCATTTATAACTTTAAAGGACGTAATTATAAGTAACAAACTAAATATAATTTTTAACCAAAATTATCTACATCTCAGACTTTAGTATAGAGATGTTTAATCAGAAAATGTTTCATTTATTTTTATTATACATGTATGACTTCCTGATCCAAATAGTTAGTTCCATTAATTCCGTCATTGTTATAGCATTCTGGTTAATCAACAAGAATAATATTAATAATAATACAGGTAAAAGAACTTACAAAGGTTTTATTTGTTCCAAATAAAATATTAAGTTTAAATGGTGTTATTTTTTGTTCTTTTTAACTAATTTATATTTCCTGTAGTGTTAGGGGGTTCATAAAATTATTATTAAACTTTTTTTATAACAATGAATTACTAAATAAAAACATAGTAAACTTTTTATCTATAAACCTGTTATGGAACTCAACTATTCTGTCGAAATGATTTTACTCTAAAAAGTTGTCAAATATAATTTAACCATTGAGTTCAGCTATAGAAAATTATAGAAACATCCGTTATTTTTTTCTATTATTTTTCATTCAACCTTTAAAATTCCATATAGCCTACATTTTACATTTATTCTGGTCTACTTTCCTTTCATTATTTCATGATATTCTTTTTCTACCCCATCTTTAAGATTTCGCCATCTTTATGAAAGTCATAATTTGTTCTTCCGAGATTGTCTTAAACTTAAACACTTTTTTACCAAATAAATTCCTTTCTTTGAACAATTTAGCTTTATATATAAAACATAAGCATTTTTAAATACTATAATACGTATATAAACAAATACAAATTTTCAAATATATATATATATGGGTGTGTGTGTGTGTGTGTGTGTGTTTGTTTGTGTGTGTGTGGTTTAATAATTAAAAAAAATATTTATTTATTTCAATTTCAAAGCTTTTCGTTGATAAACAGTAATCATCAGGAATGAATAATATAATAATACGCAGTATGTTTATCAACGAAAAGCATTGAATATAAAATAAATAAATAAATCTTGTATTTGAATAACCTTAGTTGTTATATATATATATATAGGCTAAATGTGTGTGTGTGTGTGTGTGTGTGTATGTATGTATATATATGTATATAATTATATAATATAATATAAAATTATGTATAATAATACATCAATATAAGTTTCATGCTCTTAGTTCATTCAAAATACAAAAAAATAACAGAGGTATTTCAGCCTATGCTTTAAAATTGAAGAAAATTAAATATATTTTGTATAATCAACTACGTAAAGTTTTAATACATAATACATAAAAATTTCAAGATATAAATAATTTTGTAGACAATATTTTCTAAATTTATAAAATATTTAGTGTTATATGAAAAGTATCCATTGCAAAAACTATATTATAAGAGAAATAAAACACCTTACAAACGTTTCTTCCTGACGATTAGTAGCCTAAATTTGAAATGGTATTAATATTTTATAGCCTATTGGTCTGAAAAAAAAGTCTTATATTACTGCTAAAAGACTGGTTTAGTTTTTTTTCTTATCGTGTACCATCAAAGTAATGCTTTGGTACATCAAGATATTGAAACATATTTATATCTGTGTGTGTATATGAATTTAAAAAACTACCTTGGAGTAGTAAATATAATATCATAAATACTATAAAAAACTCTGTAGTATTTACTCAGTGTTTTCTTGATGCAGTGAGCAAGGAACTTCACTGGAAAGGAGAGTTTCTCCCACAACGTCTCAAGGATGAAGTTACTTTCTTATATAATATTTAAATATGAAATACTAGTGAAAAATTCTTGTAAAAACTTTATAGAGACTTTTATCTTTTTTATTACGTTATTTACTCAGATGTTTCGATGGATAAAACATATCATATAACAGCTTATATATGTTACATACTTTAAGGCTGATTGACCTTAAAGGTTTTCTGTAGGTGATATAGCAACAAACAAAAGATCATAGACAAAATTAAACTGCAGGTGATATTTACTAAGAAAGAGGGAAAACAATGTTCTCAGTATAACTTCTGTGCGATCGATTTCACTTCTATAGATTATTTTAAAAAAAATTAAATCTATAACCAAGAACAAACAACAAGCAGTTTACACAGACTCTTTAAACAAGACATTTTGTAGGTTAGAAAAATGTTTGACTAAACCTAAGTACATAAATATCAGATGTTATAATCTCAGCCTTATATTGGTATATGTTTCATTGTACTTACCGAATGTATTTACAGCTGCAGCTTATTGTGAAACCTTAAAACGCCTACGTTTAATTTAAATCGTATTTGGATTCCAACTAAAAATTTAACCTATTAATTTTTTAAAAAAATTAATATTTAGCACCAGAATAAACTAATTAGAATATGTGAATAAAAATAAATTTACGAGATTAAATTTTACTTAGATCTCGGAATAACAAAAAAAGCATGATGGAATTACAACAAATTAGAACATATTTCAGCTGTATCAATGATAATAATTTAAGTTAATTTTCTCATGTATTACATCGTTTACGTAATCCAGATTAAACTGTTATTCAATCACAATAAAGAAACGAGAATAGGAGACAGTTCTTCCGTACTAAAATACTTCACAATTACAAATTTCACTTTAAATAGCTAACTGTTGAATTATCCCAATATGTTTAGAACATTACAAAATTTATGTTTTGAAAGCTCTGTACTACATTGAGTTACATTTTGTTTTTAAACTGAATTTGTAGATAACCCAAAAACAAATTAAAAATGAAAATGGTAACCACACTGCGATCCATCCTTCATAGGTGTCTTGGGAAGGAATGCATAAGAAGCTACCCTCAGTACGAAGCGAGTCTTACTACTACGTAGAAAATATTTTTGCTTCAAAATACGGCACATCAGGTACGTACCTGAGGATCGAAGCCGCTTCCTATAGAATTCGTAGGTATCCTGCAATATGATCGGACTTTCCGTTTGAAACGAGTTGTAACCTTTGAGTTTACTTCAGACATTCCCCTTTCCATGTGTTTAAAGACTAGTAAAAATGCCTGTCTTCTGTGTGACACTTACCTTATATAACGTGAATGCATAGACAAACATGACTATACTGGTGAGTTACGTCCTTTTTGTCAGAGTCCTAGTACCTATTTTTAGAAAAGTGTTTTATATGTTTAGTCTTTTTATTAGGGACAAGAATGGTTCTCTCCAGTGTAACCTACAAGGCCACACACACACACACACACATATATAAACTCCCGTGAATTTATCAAAGGGATATTATTATGTAACCAGAGTGAAATCATGAGAAGCCCTACGAGAAACCTAAATCAGAGAGAACGTCATTAAATCTGTTCAAGAATTGTATAGGAACTCACATATTAAGATGAAAGTTGGAGAAAAGTTGTCACTATTAAAATATATGTGGACAAAGTACTCCGTAACTGGAAAATATGCAGGGGGATTGGGTTCTAAATACACAATATTGTTGTCTTTATATTACAATGTGCGATGGATCAAGCCATTATAGCTCAAGAAAAAGATGGCTTGGAATAGATGACAAGAAACGTAAAACAACAATTCGTAAAAGGAATCCTGAAATCAATTACGATTACACAAAATACATGTGCGTTGGAAACCCCATGGAGAATAACTTGGGGTTGGAAGGGGGCGAAGGTATAAAAATCTGCCGCCTAGGTATTTAACTTTCGGAGTGGAAGTAACAATAGTTGGTAAAGAAAAAGAAACATAGAGTAGGACAGATACGAATGGCATTAAAGTGACTGAACGGAAAATGATGGAACGAAGAAATAACAATAGGACTGAAAAAACAGTATAAACCACAATAGTAAAATGTATCTTGTCGTACTAGACAGAAACTTTGGTAACGTTTCAAATAGACAAAAGCATGATGAACGGAGTAGAAATGGACACTCTTGGTAGATTATGGTAAATCTATAGACGAAAATATATTGCAAATTAATGCATTAGAGAAATGATAGAGAAGAAGAGAGGTGTCGTAAAGGAGATTCAGAGGAGACAGCTGATATGGTTCGGATAAGTAAAAAGAGGATACAGACGAGACGTTGCTTTAGAAAGGACGATACCGGAGAGACGAAGAGAGGAAAGGTCAAGACTAACCAGGGGAGAAACCATCAATAAATCCATCAGTGAAACGAATTTATCGATAAAACACATATACAATAGGAAAACGTGGAGAGAAAGTTAAAAATCGTACAGAGCAATGAATGTCAGGGAAAATTTAATGGTGTCGATAGGGGAAGTCTGACGGGTGGTACAAAGGGACAATTAACTGATTTGTTAACTTCTAGAAAATTTTCTACTGGCGGATTTCTAGTACCAACATCAATAATTAACGTATGAATCACCATCATCCTTACAATTTAGTATTGCAATAAAACAAAAAAATATATTTCAACGTTGTAAGTAAACCTACGAAAATAATTTGATTGCAAACCATTTATTCTCTTATAAAAATTTCATACACAAAATTGTATCAAAAATTAGAACTCTTCATTTTAATTTATTTTTGCTATGTTAAAGAAAATGTAATTGTTAATTTAATGAATTGTTATGTTTTTTATTATTATGAAATATTATGTTATACATTTTAAATGTAGGATATGTATTGTCTTTTATTGATTTTTTTATTGCGTAAACTTTGCATTATGTTATTATTTTTTTTATTATGACTACTAAACCAAAAAGACTAAAGGCTTTAGAACGCTTGGTACAAAAACATAAATGCTCTTAGAAAATTTAGGGAAATAATCAATTAAGTGAAAACGTTGACGTATCTGATGCCGTTAATAACGGTTAGAAGGATATATGTTACTCCATTAAAGGGAAATTACAGATAGTACCGCTAGGGGCGCTGGACGCCATAAATCAACCTTTGGACGAGTGTTTTTAGAACGTTCGTATATTGTTCGCACAAGAG
>JBAIZL010000005.1:51183616-51186116 GCA_036971475.1 Prosapia bicincta
GTATCTGCTTTCATTAATAACCACATCTTTACTTTTATTTACTACTCTAAGACGTGTTTCTCTAATACTAAGCTAAGTTAGACTATTGTAACTTGAACGTTCCCAGTGAGGCCAACGTTGTTTTACCTTGTATTTGTAGTGTGGTCAAATGCGAGTATTAACCTAGTTGCTGTAAATAGTCTAATGTTATTTTGATCTGTAAAATAATATATAGAATCGTAATTTAAATCCCACCAGCTATATATATAGTTTATTAAATTAGCGTTTTTTAATTTCTTTTATCAGCTCACTCTCTTCTTATATATATCTAGTACAAATTTTCAATCATTATTAAAATACGTTTTAAATAATGCAATGAATTTCAAATATTTGTTTTAACCTGTAGGCGATGACAATTGTTCTTAATACAGTTTTTTATAATATTTATTCATTAATTTAAATGAATGAAAGTTTTTAAAAAAACTTGATGTCCTAGTCGGGTTTGAACTGAGGGACTACATGTTTGAAATCCAGCACTATAACAGTGATCCAACTTTACCATAGTTAGATATCAAATATTTAAAAAGAATACGAATTTAGAAGAGAAAATTCCTTTCAATAATGAAGCATTACAAGAAGTGGATAGAATGAGACGTTATAGACCACCATCAGCTTCATTAATAAGAAACGAAAAAAGAGCGAATAAATACATAGTAACAAACAAAAATAATAATCCAACACAATATTGCACTTTCTTAAATTTAAAAATTAATATTTTATTATTATCATTTGTTCTGTAAGGTTAAAATCTCAATACCACCTTGTAAGGAACATATATTAGATAAGTAATATAGAAGGTTTGGTTAGTATAGAAAGAATTTATTTTTTCTTCCTTTTTAAGCATATATAAGTCAAGATTGTTTGATAACAGATTGTAACGGAAAAAGAACTCAAATCTAAAAAACAGATACTAGATCTTACTATAACTTTTTAAATGAATTCCGTGTTCCTACCATTAGATTCGTATATCATGTTGAATTATTATTAATATCTTTTTGTTCAAAATTACTTTTCCTTTAATTTCATTCATAAGAATAAAATTAAAATAAAAAGCAAATTCATTTCATTTTTGCCACTTAATGTTGTGATTCCGTCATATGTTTGAAATAATTGGAATTTTAAAATAAGAAGTAACTAAAATAAGTTTTTTTGTCAACCTGACTAAGTAGGAATTGATTTAAACATTTTCTTTTCTATATTACTTAATTATTTGATTTTTATTATGTTTTATATAGTGTTTTTAAACAATTTTTAAAATTATCTATTGATAGTTTTAATTTTAAATTATTCAAATAATTTCAATTTACATGTGTTCATTTGGCGATAATAGTATTCGTAAAATGTTTATCTTCTACTGCACGTACTTTTTTCTACATATTTATTACATTCTTTATTTTTACAATTTCAATATAATTGAAATTAAGTGCTTATGAATGCTAAATAGACATAAAAAATGTGTTAAATAAAATTTTCTAAACTGTAAAACTATAAATAAAATACTTTATTTATCAAAGTTTTATATAATGTCTTCCGCGTCTTTATAGTGAAATATTTCGAAATATTTCTAATCGTTATTAAAATATCGATCAACTAAAAAATTAAATGGATGAAAACGCTAAATAAAAGTCGATAATCTTTACTTAAAATGTAACCTGTGACTTACTACATAAAGGTTTACAGATCCTGCATTCCATTTGTGACCAAAATTAGCCCAAACCACTTTGTCGTTTCCGTTCACTTTGTACACCTGCCTTTCTCACCCCTCGACGTTTCATGCTTGTAAGAGACATTTAAAAAGACTATGTGTACAAAAAAATATTATTTCTTTCAACCTTCAGCGTATCAAATTTTCACACAAGTACATTAGTTAGCAAAATCAAATACTAACTCATTTTTTGAACAAACTGAGAGCATACTCCTGCTCTGTAGCTATCATTTTTTACTCACATTAATGTAGAATGATGCAACTATACGGCAAGATTATATCCACATAATAAAATGAAACATTTATAAAACCAAATAGCGGTTGATAAGGTTTCAAAGTTTAATACATACCCGTTTTCGGCGTTCTCTCTCTCTTTCTGCACTTTAAAAGCTGTTGGAAAACAGCTGTTATATAAAAACATGTGATGGTTAATTTTATAAACCGCTGATTTAGATATCTGATGTTATGTAGTCACGCAGTTTTTTTTTCTATAAATCGGTATGAAGATGTTTACTACAGACACTCAAAGATAACACGTTACAAATAGTATCTATTTAAACCAGACACTTTCTTATACTCTCAGATAATTTTATAATTAAAACCGTAGCAATAATTGAGCGCTGCTCCTTTTTCATAGATATTAAACTCCTGAGAACACTTACTAGCAACTGTATCTACCAGCTCTTCTTACTTGTTCAACAAACATCCTTCCGAGTGCATGTTTATTAACAGTAAATAATTGCACTTCACAATAAA
>JBAIZL010000005.1:51188616-51391116 GCA_036971475.1 Prosapia bicincta
AGTCTTATTGCAAATATTGAATCTAGTAAACAATAATGCACTGAACAATATTAGTAAATATCTATTCTGTCTTATTACAGTTTAAACTTTAATTATTGCCTCTCAACTATATGCAAGGTGCCATTAGTGAGCATAAATATGTAAGGAAGTATTGTGAAATTATTTCGATTAATCTATCGCATATTAGTTGGGATGAGAATATTTTTTAATTAAAGGACTTTGGCAGAGAGAAGTGTTATGGATGTGCTAAAATTATTGAATGCAAAGCCTTAGTCGAAGGAACGCAATTGCTGAATGACAAACAGTTAAAGTTTCTGCTACGGTCATTTGTTACGTTGTAATGTTGGTAACTCTGGTGATTTAACATCTTCTAATGCCTAGAGCAATCAGTGGCTCCATAAAAGTCTGAATATTGTCTGTTCCCTAGAAGTCAATAAAGCTAATCCTTTAAAACTTGAATTTAGGTTGTCAAAATGAGTTAAGGACTTGCGCGTTACAAACTCAGCCTTTAGACATATAAAGTTTGATCCTAGGTTTCGAGTAGATATAGTTTATTTAGTAGTTGTTAGATCTCAAGGTTCCATTAATTTCAGCTTTCATGAAAACAAACAGAGTTTTTTTTGAGAATCGGTCATTTCCGACCAGCTTTGAATAATGAGTTTAATACGAAATATAATTGAACACAAATAAATACGCTACGGTAATAAGTATTTCAGTTGTAAGCATTTACACAGTTGTTTTTCCAGTCATATAGTTTATTTTACAGGAAACAAATCATACCTAGATCTTGTCTCAAAATAGTCTCGAGGTTTTCAGTCCATGAAACGTTTATGGAAAATGAGTCACCAATCCATAAACGGATTTTGCAAATAACTTAAGAGATTCGCGGGGTATGTGTCAAGATATGATGTTATATTACAATCGTGTTTTTACATTTAATACCATACGAGAAAAATTAAGAGTATTTATTGTGTTAACTTCTATTCTATCATAAATAAAGAAAACAAGTAGGATTACCTACAAAATATAAAATATACCTTTAAATTGTTTTCAGATAGAAAATCAACAAGGTTTTTTAAAGACTAAATCTAATGATATCTTTCTATAAATTAGGGATTAACTTCTGTTTACCTTTATTATTTTGTTATTAAATAAATAAATTGTTTAAAATAATTTTCCGTTAATTTTCATTATTGGGTTATAACTATCTTGAAATAAAAACATTTTTTTTAAACGTCCCTTTTTAAATCAAGTATTTTATATTATAGATAAATAACAAGAATTTGAAATAGTTGAGACAAACGGTTGGGTATGAAATGCTTGTCAGCTATCACTACAATAGAAATCCCTGAAAACTCTGGTATACAAAACCAAGGCAATAAAATAATTGACTCATCAACGTTAAGCCAAATAAAGAAACAAGATCGGTGGAAGCATTTTGCAATCAGTTAGCTTCTTTATTGAATCATCTCTCGGTCACGTGGCTCTAAACGTGACGCTGTTGCTAAATGAGGGTAGTTTCATCCGCATCCCTTATTTACGAGATTTACAGATACTGAAACTTTAGAGATTTTCATATCTGATTGGAGCAAGCGTTTGAACGTCACGATTGGTTTTGCCGAACGTCGTTACAGTATCCCTCCGGTTTATTTCTTCTGTTCGTTAACTATACTTAAATTACTATAAACACGACCAAAAAATAACTGACAAATAAAAATTAAATTTTTAAAGCAAATCATTTATTATGGTTCTAATCCGATTATTTTTTAACGTCTAATTTTATTATACGAATTATATTTCTAATTTTGTATTTCAAATGGGAATTAAATAGTTTTTTAAAATTTAAAGTGAATAATAATTATACGTTATATATATATATATATATATATATATATATATATATATATATATAGGTCTATATATATATATGAAATGAGTCAATAAGAAATGATAGATGAGTAAAACGAATGGAGGGCTTTAAAAAAAACACAATGATGTATCGTTATGATGGAGTGTTTTAGGTTCGCTGTCCCAGTTGAGAGGTTTTAGTACTTCCCGGTGGGATTTTCATTTAGGTCATGAATTAGGTCATCGATTAGAATTAATAGCATTTACGGAACAGTCCACAAAATATTTGAAACGTATATTTGTGCACATGTTTTTCAGATATATATAAGTTTTATGCATAGCTAGAACATTAAATTGGTAATATTATTGTTTAAAAATCTGTAAAAAAATATTATGAAAATAAATTAATGTGAAAATATGAAATTATTTACATGCGAAATTAAAACCAAATTATTTATTTGAGACAGATCTTCTTTTTAAATATGTGAAGTATTTTAGGCCATTATGTTTTTAATTAATTAATAATAATAATGTATGTATAACAAAACAAAGCAGAACGTGTTTCAGCCAACCTCCCATACATTATCGGTAATTACAGACTTAAATAGCTACAGATTAACTTTATGTCGAGAAATGTAAAAAAAATTAATACAATTAAAAAAACTTAATTAAGAAAAATTTGTATTTTCTTGACTCATGCAAAAGAACAATTATTATTTTTTTGTTATCAAAAGCCTTAGGTGTAATAAGTACAGTTACGTCTAAAAAATTGACCAATTTAGGTGTCTTTGACAATTGTCCAAGACAGTTGATATCTGGAAATTAAATTTTATATTTTTTAGTTAAAAAGATTTTTAGAATGGCTGTTATTGGGAAGGGTAGAATAATTAGAACAGCAAAATTATAATATTTTACTACTCGATAATATTAAATATGATGCATAATTATTTCTTCTCAGTGTGGTATTTGTAATCATATTCCTGAAAATATTCACTCTATATCTATTCAACAAACATATTGGTAAACGTATATTATGAGCAGAACGGTTAACATTGTAGCAAACATAGCAACTGAATATATAAACTCAAATTAATAGGAAGGCGCAATGTTAGCAATTTGTTTACAGTATAAACGTGAGCTGTGGACATGGTTAGCGTAAAAAGGTGACCAAATGAAGCTAAATAAAATAATGTAAAAACAACATATGTGTTTCAGTTGGAGTGATAATTTGAATAAGGTTTGAAATTTAAAAAATGATATATTACATTATTAAAATATAAACAAACTAAGAGTTTTTTAGAATGTTTTATAATTTTTTTAGAGATGTAATTGATCGGAATAAATATTGAAACAAACATGAACCAAGTTAACACCTATTAATTTTTTAAAAAACAAACATTAAAAATAAGTAATAATAAGACTTACAATAAATAAAATGTAAAAACTACTATAAATGAACACTTGATTAAATATACATATATATATATATATATATGTATATATATATATATATATATATATATATATATATATATATATATATAATAATTGTTTATTTTATTTTTTTAAATATTTTAATAGAAACAATGATATTATAAAATATTAATTTTGTTCTTGATAGTTTAATAATATCAGTTTGATTTTTAAAAATAGTTCTTCTTAGTAACAAATGGGCCTAATTTTAAATAGAAGTTTTAAAATAAAGAATTGTATTTAATTATATCATTAAAGAATTTATATTAGAATAAAAAATATTATTTAAAACATTATATTTTTAATTTAGGTTTTAGCAGTTAAATAATTATTATAATTTTATTTATATTTGAGATTTATTTAGACATGTGTATGAAAATATTCCTAGACATGTTGTGAAGCTGTAATAAAATACATATTTTTTTGTTGCGTTGGAAGTTTAATTATTCTTCATATTTTAGTTGGGACTACTTTTTTTGGCGCATAGAATCAACGCATTTAACGTGACGTACTAAGTTTGGCTATAAAGTATCTAGCCTTGGTTGTAATATTATACAACATTGCTATACACCTATATTAAAATATACCTATAAGTTATTCAGTTAAGATATACTTGGTTGTAATATTATACACCATTACTATCACACAAATCTACACATATAAGAACAGAATAGAGATCACGTGACGTAACCTGATAAAAGGTATTACTCCGCCGAAGCAGACGTCTAAATAGTTGCTAAATGTAAACATTTACCTAAGTAATAATTATCTTAACTGTACTAATCTGAATCGAATACTTTATAATAAATTTGGGAATGTAACATATTTCGTAAGTGAAGATATGATATGTTGAATGAAATCAGCTGAACGAGTAGTAGAAGTAAGCAATTCAGAGAGCAAGGCTTTTCCATATTCGACTATTAAAAATTTAATATTTTAAAGAAAGAAATCGACCCCCTGATATGAGTTAATGTATTTTTAATATAAAACATATAATTAAATGTACTAAAGCGACAAAACCTTCCATTGGTTGGAAAACTCTATTTGAAATTTCTGATATAGTTGCTCTCTAGATAAAATTGGCAGTTTCACTTACTATCTGAAACGTGGTTTAGATTCGACAATGAAATCACGAAAGCATTTCACAATCGGTTATATTCTACTGGGAAACTTTGGTCAAGACCTCAGCAATGAGTAGCTGAGGACATAGTTACAAGATGGGAATTCGTTATGTTTTAGGAAACGTTTCCACATTTATATAACTGCTTTGAGTTGGCACGATACATGAAACCATAAAATAACCAGTGATTGAACACTGTCAATATCGTGTAAAGTTTGAAAATAAATTCACGGCTTATTCGCCTTAAAATATTATTATGAAGTTCACAAAAGCTTAGCATTATTCAAACTGGATGGAGCTGGATACTTTATATATAATGTTATCAGTGCCCTAGTCAGTGTCTCATTATTCTATCTTTCTAGTGGTAATTTGCAAAGGTTTTGTCCTCTTTATAGTTCTAAAGTGTTGACCTTAAGAAATAGGTTGATGGATACAATAGTATGGAATAAACTATTTAACTATATACTTAGAACCACCAAAACCTTTAGTTCTTTTGATAAGTGACGTAAATTACTTATTCGGTTTCCTTTTAAGCTGTATTGAATACTATTTCTCTTTCCTCACGAGTTCACGTGGAAATTGGGTTTATAAGAAGCGGTTTATAAAATTATAACATTAGATATAGGGAGAAGGAGAAGGGAAAGAGAGAGAGAGAGAGAGAGAGGGGGGGATATTGAGAGAGAGAGAGAGAGAGAGAGAAAGAGAGATGAATGGCCAACCCAGTAATTTTGTTTTAAATTTCGGCCCCTCGTATTTTATATGGGGACAATTTTGAAAACAAGTCGCCTAACGAGGAAAGTTGTGAGTACATTACCACAGAGTCGAAATAACAGATTGCTCTGGTCTACTTATGCTATTTGTCATGGAACAAGTTTTACAAAGTAGGGGCAGTTTGTGAGACAAACGCTGTAGGCCTGTTGTATTGCAATGCAGCTGGACTAAAAATATAAGATTTGCTTTCTATTTTTTACTAAAAATTATTATTTATTTATAACAAACTTTTGTAAATAATGTAGGCTAATTTTGAAAATAAAAATTAGGAGAAATATCAAACAAAAGATCTAAAGCACTAACTTTAAATCTTGGTTCCAAACTACAGGTATATATTGTTGAAACAAACAATATGTTATATTGTTGAATTAAATCTTTATATCATATGTTATATCATATTGAAAAGATCTGAAATGATGACTGACGATTTTGTTTTTGCTTTTTTAAATATAAATATTATAAAATTTATATAAATATTTTAAAATTTGGGTTATTCCTATTTTAACATTTTCTCAAATTCTACTGAATAGTAAAAACTTCCTTTCACTATCAGTTTGTTATCTATATTCTTTCAAACTTTTATAGTTAGTTTATTGCTTTGAACACGCTGTAGCTCTCCTTTCATACACAGTCAGAGCCTGAACACTAATCTCTTTCCAATCACAGTTTTTTTATACCTTTCAACCTTTTACTCCTAGAAATTAATAATATTAACTAGAATAAGAATTCAATCTTTCTCGTCCCCGTATAATGCTTTTATTCTGTCATATTTTAAGTTCACATCACACGTGATATTATGAATTATTACTCTATAAAAATGATTCTCGTAATTTTTCTAGTTTCATTCCTGGTTCCCGATAAAGAATGGTAGAGAGTATCTATAACCCTAGTAGAGAGTAAGTCTCATGCAAACGAACTAGCCTACGTTAATAACTCCATTATTCTACTTTAACACTGTTTTGTCCATTGTACACCACCCCCACCCATCTTTCTTCGTACACAGACGTAATCGTAGACATATCTTTATGTCTCTTTGAGAAGTATTATGTTAGGTCCTCGACTTCACAAACGTATGATGTCATGGTTATTCTCTTTGTCCACTACGAGACGTTTGTCCCTTCTTAATCGTATCTCTTTTTGAAAATCTTCACCTTCATCGGGGTCTTGAATAAATTTTTTTCGTAATTAATAAGAAGATCATAATCGTTAAAACCTCAAAATTAAAAAATAATGATTTTCATGCGGTCGATACCAGAAATAGTTATCTGTTGTTTTTATGAAGGAATTATTAAATTGACATTTTATAACTCCACCCATATTCCTTCCTTATAAACAGAAGTTTAACGAACAAGCTGTCTCAGGGATTTGCTGTCAAATACACGTGATTCGTGTATGTTGCTTATCCGCAAGTCTTAGGAAGCTCTTAGTCCGTCCGACATGATTCCCAAGATATTTTATTTTCCTCATTTGAAATAAACCAGATTGTACTCTTTGAATTGTTCCCTTAAATTAAAAATATGTTAAAATACATATTCTTTCGTATTGTTTGAATGCTTTCAAAAATTTGTTTAGGCATTCATATCCGAATTAATTTTTGTTTAAATTTTTCACGAAATTAATTTAGCTTTTAAATTAACCCTCTCAAGGCTTCCGTGTGCAAGCACTAATTTCGAAAATATAACTATCAGTGTTATGTATTATTCTAAACGGAATACCAGTGTTTACATAATGGGTAAGAGTCCTAAACATACGGTCACCGTTAATGGCAGGTTAGGATAAATCGATTGAACTGTCGTAGAATTTCGTTTTTGCTTGCTTGTGAAAATTGCAGTAAATAATGCGCCTTACATTATGTCTAACGAATTAAAGGTAGTTTGATTGAGCTCTAGTTATTCAAAATGAGCCCATAAGCAGTAATGAATAGGTTAACTAAAGGGTGTGAGTGGCTGATTTAGTAGCTTATTTGTAAAACGTGTGAGGCCACGTGACAATGGGTTCGACTGTATCCATTAAACTAATGGCGGTGGCATTAGTTGGCAGATATTATTCTTATTTGTAAAAGTCTAATTACACTAATAGTGGTTTAGATTACATGCATTCAGTAAAGTAAAGGTTAACCAGCAATCACTAAAGTACTAGTGATAGTTTAATTAAAGCTCATGTCATTATTGATACTTAATGTTTGATTATTATACGACAAACAAAGAAATAAGCGTTACATTACGTATTATAAACAGAAGTACGAGTACTATTAGCTAAGTTGTAAACATTTTGAACAAAACTAGTGCCTACTAAACCTATTGGATTATTACAGTGATAATTCTAATAGCTTTTAGATTATATCTAATGCAACGGATGCATTAATTGTTGCTAAGTTGTGAATTAATTGGAGTTTTAAAGTAGATGTTGAAAACGAATTGTAGTAAGATGATATCTACAATTGGATGCTTTAATCCCTAAGTCCTCAAACAATTTTAACACAACTAGAATATTTCTTTCCGTTACAAGTTATGCTTTAATGGTTTGTGGATAAAACATTTAGTAAACACTGATAGTGTTTATACTATATCTAACGGTATAAACGGATGCAACAATAGCTATGATAATAAAAATTCTTGACAAAACTAGCTATTTATTTAATAACCTGTAAAATCTCCTTGCTAACATTTGAAGAAACCTATCAGTTGCGAGACTATATCCACCAGAAGGATTCAATTTGAGTCTACAACGAATGATATGTTGATCTGTACAAAAGCAACTATTAGTGAATGGTATTAAATATTTTCTGAAACATGACATGAGCTAATGGCCGATTGAAGTATACTAACTCGTAGAAAACGTTTATCGAAAATATTGGCAAATTATAATTAAAATATTATTGACACTATATACGAAAATATAGCATTATTCATCTTTCCTTTCCTATTGCGGGTTTAAAATAAATAAAATTATCGAGTACACCTAACGGACTATTACTTAACTGAATTCTAGTCATGCTTTAGTTGTTGCGGTTGCAAAGGAAATGGTGGTGGCTAAATGCCACCGCTGCTGGTTGCAGGTTAGTTTTAGATTGATTTAAAACAGAATAGGATTCTTGGTTGGTGAAATCGATCAGAGGGAGTGGGGATTACAGCCGTATGGGCTAATGAGAAATTCACATCTTGCTGCGTGGGAGAACATTGTTGCCAATTCAACTTTAAAATTCCCTTCGTCACTCAGCGACATTGTAACTGTGGTGTAGGGATTTACTCGAGGTGTAGCTTGCTTCTTTCTGCAATTTCAGTCGCTGGTAGTGGCGGGTTGACTGTCAATGCATTCGAACCGACAACATCGCATCCCTAACCTACAACAGACCCATTTCTATTCTACTTTAAATCAAAGTATAGTTACAAGTTGTATCTAGTTGCATGTAACACACTATCAACGGAAGCATAACAACACTAATTTTTATTCATTTAATTATCGGGGTATGAATTTATGGTTGATTTTTTAAACATGTTATTAAAACGTATGGTGATTAGATTAAATCCAACAGACTTAATTTACACATATTTACCGCCATTGATGTGTTATATAAGGAACGAACTATCTAAAGATGGTTATTCATTATTCCGTAAGACATTGAGCCTAATTAATGATACAAATAAACTCAGAATACAAACACATCAAAAATATAAGAATTCTACAATTACTAATGACAAATTATATAATATTATATACCATCAAATAATCTTTAATAACTGAGAGCTAAAATTTATATCCAAATAACATTCTGTGTAGTTTGAAATAACAAGAATGTAAATTCGTTATTTACAATCATTTTCCAAATACTGCAATCCTAATTCCAGTAGTTCTTCGCTTTTAGCTATACACCGTACATCGATACGATGCCAATTAATTGCGAATAGGTTTGAAAAAATAATTGAACTCTACCTGACTAAATTGCAGTCAACATTCGTTAGCTCCCTACGTGAAACAGATTGAGGTTTATAATTGATGCCAACTTTGTTTGCTATGTAAATCAATTTATCGTCTAAAATGAACTGTGTTTTTACGCTGAACACAAGTTATTATATAACGATGTGGTGAACAAAAACATTTATTTCTAGAAGTATATTTCTAACGTTCACTATACATAAAACAAAAATAGATGACTATTTTTTATTTGCTTACATTTGCTTGACTTTAATATAAATATCTAGGCTATGTCTTGCAACAATTTATAAAATCTCAGTACTATAAAATAAAGTTTACTCTGTTTACACAGATATCATAATAGTATCCCAATAGGAGCAGCTGGCATAGGAAATAGCCCTTTGACAGCTTAGGACACATTCCATCACTCTGTACGTCTTTACACCACTAACTTTACAGAGCAGTTAAGAGTTTCGAGTATGATGCATTTGTCATAAAATATTGTTCACATTTGGGATCTTGTGGTAAAAACAATCGGTTACGCACTATATGTGAAGCCACAATTTCGGAGTTTGCCAATTAACTAACGCACAACTATTTCAGCTGCTATTTAAAACTATTTTGCTGTTTGCATCATCATGAAAGACTCGTTAAATTTTTCTATGACTTTCCGTAAAACAAAATAAATAACCAGAAATGCTACTATGTCAGGAGCTACTAGTATCGAAATATGCTGTTCATATAGCTTCAGTCTCATCTTTTTTACTGTTTCTAGTGCGTCTCTTTTCTACTGGCATATTTAAAATGTTTCTGATACTGACCATAATATATAAGAGCTACTTATCTAAGCAAGTGTCTCGTTTCAAACCATTACCGCATTTCCTTCTTTCTGTGCCACTCAAGTTAAATTCGACTCAACTCATTTCCAGTGAAAATGATTCTTTTCCCTAGAGGATGTATTCCTTAGTCGTATTTACACCACATGTTAGATCTATCTACATGAAAAATAGCAATCTATCTTAACTTATTCTTGTAAAATAATAACTTATGAAAACTAAACTACAATAATTTATAATAATATGCCTATTAAAAGTAATAATAATTTATAATAGTAATATTAATAACTAAAATTATTAATAAACATTAAAAACGACTTTTGATAATTTACTTATATTTCAATGTTATCTTGTTATAACATAGGTCCTAATTATTATACCAATACAAGATATTCTTATTTCAGATGAACTTATTCTCCAGTAATGCCAGACATTTCTATTCTCTCTCGTTTATAATGTGATACGTCTCTTCGTACCAATATATTCTCTCGAGCAACTCATGTTCTAGGCTTAAGACGTTTAACTTCTCCTCTTTTTAGTTAAAGTTTCAAACTTATATGCAATTCTAACCCGCAAAATATTTCTAAAACTTTATTGACGATCTTTGTTGAAAATGGAACGGATCTTCTGAAACAGCCTTTAATGAAATACAATCCATCATATAACTCATTAGTTATTCTCTTGAGAAATTGAGTCTAATAAATTAACAACACACACTAAATAAAAGCTACGAAGCCACAATAAAAAAAGTTTATACACTATAAATTACCATCTGCTTTATAATTCGGTTACAAGGTCTTCAGAAGTACTGTCAGGTTCTTTGGGTTTACTCACTTATGTTAACATAAGTTATTTATTCACTAACGCTATAACATTAATTTAGGCAGTTAAATTTATTTAAGTGAAAAAATTATATAAAGTTATGGTTGACATACCAGGAATTTTGTCATAAAAACAATCTCGTAAAATTCGTTAAAAAGTTAAATTAATATTCGTAATACAAACTAAACAACTGACTGTTTTTTTGTTGTTACCATGGATTGCTGAATTTGTATGGTTAAACCTAGACTCTAGGCGTCATGAACTTTGCTGAGTAATTACGCAACGCACTTTTTGCCCAATGCTTCTTGCTGCATGTAATATACACCGGCCATCGAGGTGCTAAATTACTTTTCGATAATGGGTTTTCACCCCTTCAGCACTGATTTCATTACAACTTCGCTGTTCTCAGGTACATGGTGTGCCACAATCCGTTCTGTAACGACGTTACTGCTTCATTGCAACCAGAATGAATTACTCTCTGACGTACTTTGCAAAATATATTGTATTTCGTACAAATACAACCTTTCTGTTTTATTTATTCAAAGTGCATTATTTTTTCCTCTACCGCTACAAGAGTAAACTTCTCTATGTGTTGAAGTTTTTATGATGAGTCCTGGGTGCGATTTATTATGTTAGTAGTTTTAAGGCGATCGTTTAAAATAATGTTATCAACTACAAAGGATAGGAGAATATTGTGAAAATAGGTAGAATTAAGGTAGAGACATAAAATCATCCCTTAGAGATATATAAAGAGGATCATGGATGCCATTTTTATCTACTGACGATAAATCCACGTCCAATAATGAAAAAATGTCAATCATTTGAGTAGTAGGCCTAGTAGTTTACAGTATAACAGTATTTAGAGAATAGTCAAATTTCTTTGTGATAAATAACTACAGTACTGTACAAAATAAATAAGACGAGAACACATTATTGTACAACCTGCACAGTATAATAACTATACTGTCTTTCTTTGATGTGTTTTCTAAAGATACGGCACCTATTTGCGGAAAATCCTATAATATTGCCAACCGCAATAAGTAAAACCGGTAGTACATAACGCGCGATTAGGGAGGGTCTACTACATTTTACTTAACTCCTGGAATAACTGAATTTGTTAATTTTTTAAAGCCGATCTCCGAAATCTTTCACAGCCCTCTAATATGGAACCTATGTTGGCAGATTGGGAAGAAACTAAAATTCTCAAAATACTTTCCACATTCTCACTCGTTATTCTAGATCTGTAGTTGTGTTATATGAACTTCAGCTTACTGAATGGGGATTTACAGACATATGTAGATAAACATAGTATTTTCACAGCATAGTCAATTAAGTTGGAAGTTCGTCCTTTTCAAATGCTTTCCAAAAGTCATAGCGAGCTGTATTCTCCTTTTTTTCTTCAAGAATACCATTGTTACCGAACAGCTGTTTCAATTCTTCAGACTCTGAGGGCAGCAAAAAAATATTTCTCAGGCGCACATGTGGCTTGTGGGCCGCGTATTGACGATGGCTGCTCTAGGCGAAGACGAATGGAAGCAAGATCCTGTGACTTACGGGGGACGTTTCCTAATTACTATGGGAATTGGAGTGAAGATTCATGATGCAAACACTGTGTATCAAAATAATGGTGTATTTCCACCATGTGAATACATTTCTATTTCGTTATTTTGCAGTTATTTAATATTGGTGACGTGACATCCGTTAACAAGAAATATGTTAGCAATTTCTCGCTATATAACATTACACAGGGAATTGGAGAGTTGGTGAATATTAATTTTATTCGAATTTAAGCTGCTAGAGAAATAGCTGTATTTTTATATTTCAACGCATTGTTTAGTTTAATACTAGAAGAAAATTTTAAAATGAACGGGTCGATAAATATAACTTATCTTACCATTTGGTTAGTGTGCTGAGCGTTTTATGAAATCTTTGTCTTTCTCTAACTAATAAATTCTCTGTATTTATGTTATATACTGGATATATACGTATTAGAGTCTAGTTCAGTATTATTCTTATTACTAATAAATAGTATGATTTACTCGGTTGCACAAAGTACGGTTAAACTTATATTAAATCAGAAGGATATAAGAACCTAACTGCCCACTTGAAGAGTGTTAACAACCTTAGGGAGGAAAAACGAAATTCTAGATAAGTTTAAATTATTATAAGTTCATGAAATTTAATATACGTATTTATAAAATTTAATTATGAGAAACAAGTACTAAAATATTTGTATGTATGTGTGTTTATTTGTGTATGTATGTTTGAGTGTGTGTTTGTGTGCGTAGTTTGTGTGTAGTTTACACATCCACCTTTTATATTTGTACCTATTATAAATATGTTTACGTGTTGTATTGTGATTAAAAAATTTGTAGCTACAGTAAATTTCAGTTATATTACTGGTAGTCTATAACTGGTTGTTTCAATATATATTTTCTCTTTGTTTATATTTAGAGAAAATTATATACTCTTACATATAGAGAGAGTTATATTCTTGACACTGTAGCGACCCTAATTAAAATCTACAATGTTAAAAAAGCTTCTAACAATCTTTATAATACTAAATCATAAATGTTTGTCATTTATATATACATCTCTGAATTCGTATTTAAAATAAAACTTTTTAACGTAGCAAAAGTAAAAAGAAAGCTTTTTACAGAAAAAGTGCGGTCGATTTCACAGAGCTTTATTTTCGTCTCTGTCGTTTCTAAAATACATCCTATTTAAGACAGAGAGTTACTTTTCCATTCACGTGCAAAGCTTTACAGAACGTGACCACCGCAAGGGTTTCAATAAGAGTTTATTTGCTTCAGGGGTAGTTTTGCCTGATTGGCGTCTAAGCTGAAATGTTAATTATTTTACTGATCACACAAATCGGTGCTCACTGTCTTTAACAAAATTAATTTTTGGTTTTATTGACATGCCAGCAGCATTGATAGGTTTAAGTGTGAAGTTAATGATAAAAATATCATTGTAAATGGGGACTTGATCTTATCATAAATACCATACGTAAAGTTTTATGTAGCCTTTATGTGTTAAAGTTGAATACAAATTACAATTGGTGTTTTAAAAAGGAGCGAACTACAAAGGTTTTATACGTTTATAGCTGAATAATTACGTGGAACTCCAATTAAAAGATAAATAATCTGAGCTTTTATTATTAGTTGATATATATATATATATATATATATATATATATATATATATATATATATATATATATGTTTTACAGAGTTCTATAATTGAAAACCTGCGTCTCTTTTCATAGTATATTCCAAGCACGAGATTAACCATCTCGATGTTCTCTTACTGTACGCTTTTGCTTCAGTGTAAATCTACATAAACGTTGTACATTATTGTTTATATTTTAGCGAAGGTTGAAAAAACATCTCTAAAAATATAAATTGTTTTTCACCCCATCGTTGTAAAAAGACTTGCATTCAATGTAATAACACAGTTAGTTTTTGACGATAAATTGATTTACATAACAAACAACAAGTTGGCAACAATTGTCGTACATAACCCTCAAACTGTTCACGTAGGGTGCTAACGAGTGTTGATTGCAATTTAGTCAGGTAGAGTTCAATTATTTTTTGAACGCTATTCGCCATTGACGTAGTATCAATGCACGGTCCGTAACTACAAATGAGGAGTTACTGGGATCCAGATTGTGATATTTGGAAAATAATTGTAGATAACGAAATTGCACTATTATTATAATTGTGATCAAACTACGCAGAAAGTTTTATTTAGTTACAAATTTTAACTTTTGGTTACGAAATTATATTATATGACGAACATTATGTTCATTTTTATTTGTCAATGGTATTTGGATTCTTTATTGTCATATTTTCCATGAGTTTGTATTATGAGTCAATTGTACCAATAATTGAACACAATGTTTCACACAATAATAGTGAATTCTCTGATGCTTCGTTTATATATGAGAAATAATTAGTTGTAAACATATGTAGATTAAATATGTTATATACACTCACACTACCATAAGTGTTTATAATGTGTTCAAAAATTAAAGCTTAAATGTCTTGTCCGATAGTAAAATAAATAAAAAAAAGCTTGTAGTCTATAATATTTAACATCGCTATTGTGTATCTGTTGATGGTAAGTTAGATGTAAACTAACTACCTTTAGTTATCTCTATTTTCTTTGAAACGATATCCAATGATACAAGGCTAGTAGTCCACTAGGTTATTCCTAGGGCATAAGCTACCTTCGATAACAGTCTCTTGTAAAGCCACTAGTTACAAAACCAAAACACATATGACATTCTGTAATAGTTGGGGTTCCCCACAAACCTTTAGACTGAAGTTACAAATGTTTAATCAATTACTAAACGTTATAGTCTCTGGTAGGAGGACCTTCTCGTATGGAATATAGCAATTAGCCCAACGTTCTAATTGTCTATATTAAAACACATTATTAGTAAGTAGTAATTACTCCTTTACTATTAATGGTGGGCTAGGCAATCATACAATCAAGCATTGTCTCAGGTATGATTAATGTTGCACTGAAACACTTAGCAAGAGATCATTATAAATCTGCAGTAGAATTTGGAATTTGAGTGTACTTAAGACACTTGGTATGAACACAAGAGTTTTATCGGTTTATATAGGTTCTTGCGCTTTGTCTCAATTTTGAACTCTAGTTAGGCCGTGTAGTAACACAACATAGTCTAGTTCAAAGTATTTACGTCCTTTACTGTATCAAAGGATATTACACAAAATAAGAACTTAGAAATAGTATACCCAGAGTTAAGGTTAATAACTTTGGAATGAAGTCATTGGAAAGACTATTATTCAGTAATGACATTAGTTTTGTTACAATATTTAACAACTTAACTAATAATACTGTTTATACTACATTAAATTTAATCCATCCGCCATTTCTTTGCCTTGACTTATAATAGCCAAACATAAGGTATTCAGTAATGACATTAGTTTTGTTACAATATTTAACAACTTAACTAATAATACTGTTTATACTACATTAAACTTAATCCATCCGTCATTTCTTTGCCTTGACTTGTAATAGCCAAACATAAGGTATTCAGTAATGACATTAGTTTTGTTAAAATATTTAACAACTTAACTAATAATACTGTTTATACTACATTAAATTTAATCCATCCGTCATTTCTTTGCCTTGACTTATAATAGCCAAACATAAGGTATTCAGTAATGACATTAGTTTTAATTTATACTAGCCTTAGCCCTTTAGCGATTGCTTGTCAACAAGCACGTTATTGTATGCATATAATATAAACCACCAAAAATATGGTCACACTTTTACAAACTGTAATATCTGATAACTAATGCAATCGCCATTACTTTATTCGATATAGTCAAGCTCATCATCACATGGCCAAACGTTTCACAAATAATTAAATGGTCTATCCACGCCTTGTAGTTAACTGTAAATATGCACATTACTGGTTATGGGCATATTTTGAATAGCTAGAGCTTAATCCAACTACCGCTAATATATTGCGTGCACACGGATTCTTAAAGGCTAATTTTAATTAGTGAATAATTCTAAATAAATTGCTGGAATATTCGATATCAAGAAAATCAGTAATAAAAAAGTGTAGTTAAATGAGAAATAACATGTAATGATCATGGGCATCATTGCATATACTAACACGATTTTTTATTATCGAAATGCATCCTTTGTGGATACTTTGTAGGTGTTTTGCAAAAATCTAGATTTAACATTAGTCTTAAATTGTGCTATGCTATGTTAAAAAACACTGTGATTATACAGAGTTGTACCTAAATAAATTGTATTTGCTAATTTCAACCGTTTGAGACAGTTGTTCGGTATTACCCGATTCTTTTCAGTTTTATTTTTCGTAACCAAATCTATTCTTTCTGGATACCTTGTAGGTTTGTTGCAAACATGCCGCATTTAATTATAGTATAAAAACTTTACACTATGAAACTTCGAGTTTATACAAAGTTATGCCTGTTGGTAATGTTGGGTAATGTTCCATTTTTTAGATTTTTAAACACTGATTACGTTTACTGACCTTTAAATCATTTGTTTCTAGTTTTGAATGTGTTTTAGAGTAACATACATAAAAACGAAAAAACCGGGGGAAAACTGTATTCAATCAATTAATACCGGTAATTTCTTTACCTAAATGTTTATCTTTTTTGTAAATTTCTCCTTAAAATATGTTTCTAAACCTGTAATTGCTACTATGTCAGTCCTGAACACGTAAGCCATGCTTGCCATTACCTGACCCGGAATTATTAATTACCCGACCTTAATTCTTATTACCAGCTCCACATTATATCTGGGCATAGATGCCTTAAATATATAAAACATGGATTAATTTAATCATAAAAACAAATTCATTTCAAGCTACCAAATAAATAAAACTGGCCGACATTCACTAAACCCAAATAAGTTCCCTGATACAGCCACAATATTGATTTGCCATTAAAGAGTTAATGAATGCTACTTGCAGATCCACCGCGGAAACTGACCTCAGATTTATTGGCCTTGTTTAAACCCGCACCGCCACAAATGCAGGTTTATCAAAATGCTGTTTGTACACCAACGCAAAATCCAATAGCTTGCATTTATAGTGACTGTTGGTTTTTGAAAGAGTTATTGTAATGGATCAAATATGGGGAACGTAAAGCCCGTCCTGCAAGCATTTAAACTTTATGCAGATTGTCTGCTGTGTAAAATACATAGGTTTTACGGTTCGTAAAGACCTAGACGTTTTCTCTCCCTCTCTTAATTATATACTGCCGAATTGAAAGAGAGCAGAGAACAGATAATGGCAGACAGTGAATGGATTTTGGATACTAGTTGTGAAAAACATTAGAGGATATCTTTTTGAAAACTGAAAACAGGATATCTTCATAAATATATCTTACAAACTGGTTAGGATAAATAAGATCAGAATATATTGAGGATATCTAGGGGGGTTAATAGAAGACACTATCTGACTGATGGATAGAAATAACATTCTTCATTCTAACGTAGACATGAAACACATGCTACAATTATTCGTTCCAGACACTAGCTGAAGTTGCAGACACTCTGATGTTGGGGGTGGTTTTTCCTGAGTGGTAACTAATAATTCATCGATTCAGAAATCTATTTACACTTTGAAATGTATGGTACACACACTAATATCTCTTACAAAGCAAATAAACTCTATAAAAATAACTAGCACACAAAAATTACCATATCCCAGTGTTCCTATAACCTCTAGGGTGTTTTTATGATTCCTTTTGTAATAGGTATTTGAAACCTCCTATTCAGTAACGTTTATTTGGGATATTTTTGAATAATTAAGTAGTTTTCCTCCTCGTATAGTTAATATTAAAATACAAATAATCAATTAACTGGAAAATAGTTAATTTAAAAAATGTATAAATGTAAATGAGAATAAATGAAAGTATATATCACATTCAAAGTAATGCTTAATCCTGTGTTACATCTCAGTATTTAAAATGGAAAATAGTTTTCAATATGTTTTGATGTGGCACTAACACTAAAAACACCGTTTCAAATATGGTCTATTAGATCATTAATTTTAGAAACTCTAAGAAAAGGTTTTAACAAAGGTTTATAAGACTTAAGCTCTTGAGGACAAACGGAAGCTCTTAATAATTGCCCAGGTCGGTTCCAATTAAAACTTTCAGTCAGAATGCTCAACATTAGCCATTAGTCTTCCCAGTCTAATTTAATTTCAAACTTCGGAATCCCTATCAAAAATTCAGCAGGGAAACCACCTTTCCCCGTAAGTAAGTTCTGGATACCCCCTCGGTTGGCCTTCGACAGTCTCTGGGTATAAGACGTATACCTATATATTACTAGGGCCTTAGGACTCTTACATATAACAACAATTTTCTTTCAGGACGACCCGTCAAGTAGAAGAGACATGAGTTCTAAGGCCGTAAGGGTTCCCAGTCGGACAACAGGTATCTCCGTACACTGTTTCTGTTAACAGGAAAGTTTAAAAGCTGTTTGATTAGAAACAGTTAGTTTATGTAATTGAAAATATAAGGCCCACTTAGAAATAAAAGAGAAAGATCCGATGAACTGGTTCTTGAGCTGCTGCAGAAATTGCAGAAGAGTAAAGATGAGTATATGATTTGGAAAAATAAATAAAGAGAAACTGTTTTTACACTTAGCATAAGAATGTTCATTTGGAAAGTGTGGTAATCAAAACGTATCAGTCCCGGTCGGCAAAAAAGGAAGATAGTAAACACTTTACTATTGTGGTGAGAAATATTAACAAGATAAAATAAGAAAATAACTTGCTCTTTTAACAAAATATCCATGATACTTTTGTTCCTTTGAACGACAACATGTAGTTTATCTACATGTTACATTTTCTAAAAAAATGTATCATTATAGTCTTCGGCAGAAGTTTAAAAAAAGGGGCATAAATATTTATTAGAATGAAAATCTTTAAATAAACCCAAATAACTTATGGTTTTAAAGTATTATAAGCCATATGGCCTATTATAAGCGTGTGTTGCCTCTATTTTATACTCATTATCTGTTAATTTATTATTTCTGAAAACATTAACGCTTCGCGTCACAGGAATCAGTAAACGTTAATACCCAATAGCGTTAAACGTGTGAGGGTTGTTAAAATAAATTATTTTCCAATATTTATAGAGCGCTTTGACTTGGAGCAAAACTTCACGCTTGTTATATATATATATATATATATATATATATATATATATATATATATATATATATATATATCAGACTATAGATATGCAGACCTACATTTAAGTCCACAGACATACAGAAATATATATATAATGTATAAGTTCTGATGCATTTATCTAATGGTATCTCATTTTCAGTCTACAGCTGTCAGTTCGTATTCGACTGAAACTAGTTTCCGGCAGATGGTGTACTCATGACGATTATCTAGCCAAGTACACGGTTAATCGGTTTTTGATACTGTTTCACCGGTATTCCCTATATTCGCCTTGATTTTTGTATTCGAACCCGCTAAATAGTAAAATAATTTCATAATTTCAAAACCTTGCACTTTTCGTATTGGTTTTGTCGCTTTCTGAGCAAGAACTTGATAGTTTATAAGAATTCATTGCAATTACTTTTATAACATTTATTATGGGTATCATAATAAACTAAAGGTCCTTTGACTGTAAAAATCAGTCATTTCTTAAAGCGTGTTGAGAATGGATTTAAATATTTAGGATCAGCTCCTACAAAATAGGCTACTAATTTTTGTAAATAACGCATAACCACAGTGATGTCTTAGAACTTTAATGTACATTTCAGTTACAAGGTATCCGTTCTCAGAGGTAACACAAACCACAAGTTGACTTTGGTTTTTGTTACTTATGAAAATCGTTGCTTTACTACAGAAATTTACTTACGGTAATAAAACCTTATCTCGCTTAGAGAGTATTTATACTATTTAGTATATTATACATTAAATACATGTTTATGGAAAATTTAGTTAGTTGTCCGTATTATTCAATTTATTAATTTTCAAAAACATATTTGGTTTCATTTTAAAATTAAACAAAGTTTGAAATTAATTAAATTTCTAATCAACGTGTTTACACTTAAAGATCAGAACCTGGTAATATTGTGTTTAAATAAAACTACTGATTAAAAACAGTTTAAGTCTGGCAACGTTTGTATGTATTTTTCAAAGGTTACTAAAAAAGATGACGAAAAAAGGATAAATTTGAATAAATTAAAAATATATAATTTGCGTGAAAAGCGTTGCTTCTTGAAGCTGATCGTTCTTAGGTGATAAAATTATAGTGATATTGGTTTAATTCATTCAGGAGACAGTAATTTTCACGTTTCACATTGGTATCTATATCCATTTTCGTTTACTTTAATGATGATCTGCTATTCATAACACATACATTTACTAATTACTAGACAATTAGTGTACCATATTATTTCACAATTGGTTTCATTGTTGATACGGTATGATGAGTAAATGATACATAATCGTCAACGTTTCATGTTTTGGTACAGAGATACTAAACCTCTACATTTGCGCCAAACTCTTAAAACTGCCTTAAGTTGAAGATAAACGGAAGACACAACGTGAATAATTAGTTAAGTCCTCCTCTATCAATTAAAATCTACAATTACGAAGCGAACTTCTACCATTATTTTGGAGTTCCACTTTGGTCAAATTTCCGCAAGTTTGGGAATGTTTTCTAGTTGCCTAATCTTAATGCGGATTCAATGCTTTGTGCTGTAGGCCGATTGTTATTATTTAGCGAAAACGAAAGCGGCGAAAACAAATTACTTGGTGCAATTTGTTTCACAGAAGATTTACCCATTCTTAACTTAACCATAAATTAAGTTATGTCGAAAAGAAATTAAATGCCTATCCACATATATAAAAAAATGCTGTCCATATTTGTTTATAATATTACAGATATGAGAAACTTTAATGTTTTGCTAACAATCTAAGTGTTAGATTTTTAAAACATGGCTATCTGTTTGTGGCACACATATGATTGTAATTTATAATCCAATAGTCCTTTTGCCTATGTAATCTTTATTTCAAAAAAATGTTATGAAGCTCTGATTAACATATAATGTAAATGTGAACATCCACTGTTCCCTGGTTGCCTATAGTGGCACATTGGCAAGATTGGCAGCTGATTGTGAATTTATTTATACACTCAGATTTTTCTTGCCACTACTAGTTATCATTCACTGAATGAGGATATCTTATTAAGAAGGTAAGAAACTAAATTCTTCAATAGGAAAAGGTAAGAAAACATGAAGCGGTAAAATGTATTTGCTACGAAAATATGAAACGGTAATATGTATAAGGTATGAAAACATGAAGCGGTTATATGTATAATGTATGAAAACATGAAGCGATATTATGTATAAGGTATGAAAACATGAAGCGGTAATATATATAAGGTATGAAAACATAAAGCGGTTATATGTATATTGTATGAAAACATGAAGCGATAATATGTATAAGGTATGAAAATATGAACCGGTAATACGTATAAGGTATGAAAACATTAAGCGGTTATATGTATAATGTTAGAAAACCTGAAGCGATAATATGTATAAGGTACGAAAACATGAAGCGGTTATATGTATAACCTATGAAAATATGAAGCGGTTATATGTATAATGTTAGAAAACCTGAAGCGATAATATGTATAAGGTACGAAAACATGAAGCGGTTATAAGTATAAGCTATGAAAATATGAAGCGGTAATATGTATAAGGTATGAAATCATGAAGCGATAATATGTATAAGGTATGAAAACATTAAGCGATAATATGTATAAGGTATGAAAACATGAATCGGTAATATGTATAAGGTTTGAAAACATGAAGCGGTTATATGTAAATGTTAGAAAACCTGAAGCGATAATATGTATAAGGTATGAAAATATGAACCGGTAATATGTATAAGGTATGAAAACATGAAGCGGTAATATGTATAAGGTATGAAAACATGAATCGGTAATATGTATAAGGTATGAAAACATGAAGCGGTTGTTTGTATAATGTATGAAAACATGAAGCTGATAATATGTATAAGGTATGAAAACATGAAGCGATAATATGTATAAGGTATGAAAATATGAAGCGGTAATATGTATAAGGTATGAAAACATGAAGCGGTTATATTTATAAGGTATGAAAACGTAAAGCGGTAATATGTATAAGGTATGAACATATGATGTAGATATGTAGGCTATAGCAGAAAATGCAGAATAAAACAATTGTATAAAGACGGGATAGAAACGTTGAAGTGAATGAGGCTTACAGTCCATGTCACGCTCGCCACCCAAACGATGACAGACTACAAAATTTATTATGGTGTTTGAATAATTTTATTTTTAAAAAATACTATGAATAATTTTTAGTATTTTTATTTTACTATAATTAATATCCTTATAAAATCATTTCCTTCCTTTCCTGAAATAAATCTAAAGAAAAATAGATGAAACTCCTGCCCACTCTCTTGTGTAATCCGCTCTAGAGCCACTCATCCTGTTCCTGTAAATGTAGTCGCTTCGGTGTACTTGAAATATGTGAATTAATAATATTTTCCCATGTATATTTTAAAAGCCACCAGATCAAGAAGTGTATTAAGTGAAAAACATATTTCAGTGATAACAGAGTTTCATTCAATATTCAATGCAGGAAATCTACGACTAAAGGACTGTTAGTACAGTTAAATTACAAATTATTAAAAACTATTGTACTGTTACTTATATGTTGTGTAGTGGTATAAAGCTTATGTCTGTTGGCCTCGATGATGAATTAAGTTTTGGGGGAGGGATTGCGAAGGACCTGGTCGATACTGAACGGCTTTGTTTGGAAACGTTTCGAAACCTGAATCAGAACTTATTAAAATAGTCAAATACAAAGTGAAAAAAGTAAAATGTTAATGCATTGAGTAAGTTAGTGTAATTATAAAAAATAAAATGCATGCAATCTTCTGTTCTATTTAAGGATTACTTTTTTGCAAAAATTCAATTAAAGTCTGTAGAAAAAGGTAGATCTTCTTTAATTTCGCGTGTTTTACTTTCCTTACAAAAAAATATTAATTTTAGAAATAGCTAACTCCGTCGTGTCTGTCTAAAATTGGACAATTGTTCGGGAACCAGTTTACACAACACTTCAGTTAAATAACACTTAAGGTTTCAAAGTTGTTTGAGTGCAACAATTTCAAATTTTAATACCTGGAAAAATATTTTGGGACCATGAGGAAATTTAGAGAGTTACAAAGATTCTGATTTTGAAATTATAACAAATTTCTTTTTTTAGACGTCGATCCATTTTTATTCTTCTACGACGTATACCACTTTTTCGTTCCTTATAAGCTCTTCTTATCCTTTTCTTTGTTAGATCACAAACTTTTTTCACTCAATAAAGAGAAATGAAAATACATTTTTTTCAAATAAACGTTTTTCCAACATTAACTGGGTTTAAAACAGCATAAATTGATGTTCATACAAATTTCTAAGACTTTTGTGTTTTCTATTTATTAATAGTAGATTGACTTAATTTAAGTTGAGTACAAAACTTGACCTAAATAATTTATTTTAATCACAAATGAAATTTCCAGCTGTTTATTTTAAGAGACATCTACAGCAAAACCGACTATGTATGTAAATTGTCGTGTAAAAACATTATATACAAAGTATACAATTAAAGTTTTCGAGTAAAATTATTTGCAAGGAAACGTAGCCCACACATTGCTATTTGAATAAATGGTAAATTAACAGTCATCGACATTTATTAGTAAGTTGAGATTGATAAAACTAAATATTTCTAAATGTGGTACGAGGTAAGTTAGGGGAAATTAAAGCTAGCAATTATAAAATAATAAGTAGTATTAGGTAGCCACTTCTTAAAGGGGTACAATGAAAGTAAGTAATTTTAATAAATGGATAAATAAAGTCATTGTTTTCTTAGGTAAACTTAAATTATTATAAAAACTTCAAATAACGAACAAGTACTTCCATTTTATATCAGCAATTATGTAATTGTCAATAAACAATATACTACGCTTTTATTACAAATCACAAAATAAATATAACCCTACCATATTTACTAAGTCCAGTTGCCCAGTGCAACCACAATATTGATTTGCCTTTAAAGAGTTAATGAATGCTACTTCCGGTTCCGCCGCGGAAACTAACCTCAGATTTATTGCCTCTGTTTAAGGCCGAAGCGTCACCACTGTATATTTATGGACATGTTTGTAAGCCGACACAATAGCCTAATAGGCTGCGTTTACGACAATCAGTTTCTTTAAGCAGTTATTGTAAGGGATCAAACATGAAAAATGTAAAGTCCGTCCTGGAAACATTGTAGATTTCTGCATATTGACTGGTATGGGAATACGTGTTACCATTTGCTAAGGCTGTCCCCACAATATTTGGTAATTTCCTGCCCTAAACAACTGGCATGCAAAATGGAAAGTTTTGAGGGGTAATCTTGTGTTTCTGTGTATTAAAAGTCATTATGTTTTGTTACTTTATTATCTTTTCTAGTAATATTATGGATTTATTGAAAAAAATATGTTAAAAATAGGAATTGGAGTACCGCGTTATTATCAGTAGGAAATGTACCCAATACTTAACTTTTTCTAACGTTTAAGAGGGTGACAGGCGTAGGTGTAAAATGTTTCACAAATAAACGAGCTCCTCTAATAGGTTGTGGCGTATTCAACGCATGTTTTGCAGAAGGGGTTTACTCACGCTTTATAAGCTATGTATGAGATATTTACACATATAATATTTACCTGTATCCTAGTAGACATCGCACCATTCCGAAATATCTCTGAGCTCCCTCCGCGCTTTCACTATATTCACAAATACTTAGTAAAACACAAAGCAAGACTATCTTTTATATTACCTCGCCTAATAACATTTTACGTAACGTTGTATTCTACACATGTTTATATTACGATAAATATTGGTGGTAGAGTTTACAAGAATTTATAAACAGCATTCAATGAATAATAATACGAATAAATCAGAAGTAAAACAAATTAGTAACATGTTAAAATAAAATCTCAATATCAATTTGATAAATATTCTATTTAACGTTTAATATTCTATGTAATAACATAGATAGAGCAGTAGATATGTCCTAACCATTGGGTAGATTTAGTTAGCAAAGTGCAAGGCTACGTAGGAAATAGATATAAAAAAATTGTTTGGAAACTATGTACTTTGATATATAAATAAGTGTCGTTGTAAGGATTTTTAGAGCTTAAAAAATTGAAAATTAGAAAAATAAATTATTATATCCTAAAAAACTAACGTTTACTTTAAGTGCCCTTGTTTTAACATGGAAAGGTTTATTCAATAAAAGGAAATTCAATTAAATTGAAGAGAACGACACTTGTTTAATTATTACCAAAAACATTAATACACATAAATATTATGCATGGCATAGGCTATGATAAAGTAGAATTTTGAAATTTGATTATTATTCCTTTATGTGTTTAAAAAAAAAACATCTACATGCATAAATATTAATTTTTAAATATTTTTTTAGCGTTAGGTTTTAAAGGCCCCTTAATTCAGAGCAGCTCTACTTTAAGGTAAACTATTATTTATTACAATTATTTCCTCTCATTTCCAGTGCTAGGGAAGTTTAATGACATTTACTTAGTCTTACGTAAACAAAGTAGGACTGTTCCATCCCCTTCATTAGGTTTTTCTTCTAAGGGAGTGTAACGGGTTTTACCTTTACAAACTAGTTAGTAAAGGCATACTTCAAATGTATCTATCTACATAAAGGGTACCGTATTACTCCACCTCCTACATCTTGTACCAACCTTACCTTAGTATTACCTAAATTTACAATCGTTTCCTAATTGCTTTATCCAATAGTACTTGGCTAATTTCCCTGAAACCAGAAAACTAGGCCTAAAACAATAAAAGAAAATAAGAATTACTCAACCGAATAACTTGTTATACGACTGTAGAGAGAAGGGTGGTATTTATAATCAATCTGTTATTTTGTTTTTAATATGACTTATGATGTATAATTTACTTAGAGACATTGAGCACCTTTAAGTAGCCTACTCTAAAATATCTGTGCTTCTCAATTTAACTTCTACAATAAAACAATTCTTAATATCACATGACATTTTAATTCATTTAGTGTAGTCATTTTATAATCAAACCGACGTTGAGAAAGAAAATAATATGTTCTTTTTCAAAAAGAACAAAAAAGACATCGTAATATTAAACGAAATTCTCTTGTATTACAATCAGTAATTAGTAAACCTATGATACAAAAATTAAAAGGATCTAATTAATTACAGTTATTAAATGTTAAATAGAATAGTATGTTAAGGTTTTTGAAATAAATCTCGTTTCATGTCAGATGTTTAGTAGCAAATTAAATTTTCTGGCTAAAATTAATGGATTGGTAAGTTAATATTACGTGAAAAGATGAAAAAATATAGATTTTTAAAAATTCAAAATAGGTTAAAATTAAATAAAGTATGAGAAAAGTCGCTACTTTCTACAGAGTTCAAATTATCATTTTAATAATCGAAAAATGTTTATGTAAGTTGTGCTTGAAGCATAGAAGGTTACAATACTGTGTACCTCACTAGATTAGTGCATTATTCTCTAACAATATGGTGCAGGTATAACCTAGAAACACGAATCTGTTTTAAAGTTCAGATATCTTTTTCATATCCTTTCCAAAAATCAGTTTATCGTCAGAAACTCATTATAATGCAATTTAACTCGTATTTTTCTTTTTGTGCTGGATTTTCTATTCTATATTCTACCACAAGTCACTTTGAGTGTTATCAGTTAGGTTAACTTTGGTCTACCGATTTTATTCTAATGTTTAAAAAATACCGAAAATAAGACAACTGGCGTCATTCTCTTTGTCGCTGCAGGGACAAGAGTATCCCTCTTTAATACTCGTAATATTCAAGGGATAAAATAGGATACGGCGGTACTACGCAAGTACTTACCTATATTAATGTAACCTACGTTAGACTGAATACAATTATTGAATTGAAAACTTGAAGCAATAATAATAATAAGTTTAAAAACAAAGTAATAAAGTCAATGGTTTACTTTATTTCAATAATGATCATTATTATTTTTACATTAAATGCACAAATTTTAACTCATTGATCCAGCGTCAAATAAGATGTTTCAGCAAACATTAAAGTCACCAATAACCGTAAAATAACTTTGAAGTCCATTTTCAATACTTCTCTTAGATTGTAAGCAGAGTCGATAAAACAACATACGAAAAAATATTACTATAGTAGGGTAAGTGAACTTTGGTTATAAAAAATAATAACTAGTTGTGTTTAAAATGCCTCGTATTTTCAATTTATAACTCTCGGTTTTTTGAAGACAGAAATTTATTTTTTATAATAAAATTTTAAATTTTATTCAATTATTAAATCATTTTCAACAAGAAATAAGGTGTGTAGTTTTGTATTCTTAAAATAAAACTTTTTTAATAAATTTAAATAGAAAACATGTTAATTATTAATTTCTTCACCTGTTTTCAGGTGCAAAAATAGGTTAACTTCAGTTGCGCGTCTCCCTGGATCTTTTTCGATATACTTAAGGATTCCCAGATGTTATTTTAACGTTTGCTCTAATATCGATTATCGTTTCCTTTTCTTTCATATGTGGTGATGACCCGATTGGGTTTAGTAAGTCCCTCACAGTGTTGCTTGTGAGTTTTCACATTAAATTAATTTTAACAATGAATTTACGTGTATCGTGTAACAATGAAATATGACTTTGTGACTGTTGTCACAGTACGTAACAGTCCTATTCCATAATTGTACAAAATGTTGTGTAACTTTAAATAGGCTACAAATTTCAAAAAGAGTTGATGAAATGCATTAAACTAGCCTGTTTATTCACTTTTATATGACCGAAGCCTGTAGCCGAAGTAATAAAGCCAGCAATAAAATAACGATTTACGATCTAATAAATATTGTCTTCATTTTCACATGGTAATCAATTAAATGAAAACGTTGACATATCTGAGGCCATTAATAGAGGTTAGTCGGATATATGTTACTCCATTAGAGGGAAATTACAGATAGTGGCTCCCTACTTACAGATAGTGTAAATCAACCCTTGTTATAGATTCATATTGTTATATTGGTGAAAGTGAAGAATAAAAAGACAGAACACATTAAAGTAGCTACTGTTTTGAAAGGAGCAATATTTTTTAAAATTTCAATGCCTCTAGACATATTGTTTTATTTTTACTTTAAGTGTACTTTAACTGTATTGAGCGTATTTTTTTCGTACATTGTATGCGGTTTTGACGAGTATACAAATTAATAATTTTATTAGAAACAAAATAGTTTTATTTTGTGTATAATACGTTTTCTCAGAACATCAAACCAATGGTAGTAAGGAAAAGTTGAAAAACCACAAAGGAAAGAGTGCACTGCGACGAGCAGAAAATGGTCGCAAGGGTCGTTGCAAGGGTAAATGGGTTAAAATAAAAAGATTTAAATGTTGTATAACATTGTTCAAATCTGTCAGACAAGCAAAGCCATCTGAAAGGGGTAAGGGAATTAGCGTTGGTTATTTGAAAAGGGGAAACGGTAAAAAATCACTATTGGCAATTGAAAAGATGCAGGAGAACGAAAGAAACCAAAAATCAAGAATAGTAAAAATCCAGAAAACGATAAGTTAAAGGGGAAAACAGACAGAACGGAAAACAGTTAAAATATCGATTCTGTTATCGAATGATTTTCCCATAGCCAGGAGTATAAAGAACAGGCGTGCGCATCCAGGAAAGCGGCATTACGTCATCAGGTACACCACATTGGTTAAGCCAGCTTGGGAAGATGTGGCCTGGAGGGAGTTGCAGGACAAGTAAAGCGTCCCCAGTTAGCGGTTTGGTGGATATGAGAAGTGTAAGCATCGCAAATCGCGCTCCGTTTCGAACAATAAATTTTATCAAGAACAGTTGTCAAATCGTTAGAATGTCGTCGGGCTAGATTCGATTGTGACACGCTGCGATGAAGTGACATGATGTGGAAAATTCCACGAAAATGGTCTCCAAAGTAATTAACTCAAATATTTTGAATTGAATGAAATAATAGATGACACAAAAATTTGAAGTTACGAGTTTAGAAATTGTTTAAAAGTAACTGTAAATGACTCAAAGTAAGATAATAAAATTATTTATTGGGTAAAGATTTGTTGGGGATAAAACGGTTAAATAAATTAGATACGTAGTGGCCGATGGAAAATAAACAAAATGGCTGTCGCGTATGTAAATACTTCAGTCATTTGACTTGAAGGTCAAATATTATTTGAAATTAAATCAGAACAGTTGAGTTGTTCTTGGTGAAAGTAATTGAAATAAATTTTTGTTATGAAAAATGGGTTACATTTTTAATTAAAGAAAATTAATTGAAATAAATTTTTTGTTATGAATAAAAAGGGTTACTATATAATTAAAGAAAACTAATTGAAAAAAAAAGTTTTGTTTTGTTAAGAAGGGTGGTATCTTTGATTAACAGTAAATTAGTCAAATAATTGATGTCTTGGGAATAGGGGGGGTCAGCTAATGATCGTTAAATTAAAATATAGTAAATATAAAAGAAAAGGGTTTAAGTTTAATAAGAGATGTTTTAAATAAGGTTTTATGTTGGGGTAAATTTGTAAATTATATACCAATGGATAAGCAAACGAACATTAATAATTGGGATTTTAAAACATTCAGTAGGTCTATCTAAAACATAAGTTAGATAAATTATTTCCATGTTAAATGTAAGGCTTATTTTTATTTAATTTATAAATTGAGTCTAGAATAAGGAAATTTCATTGTGTTGCTAGTAGTAAAAAGAATTTAATAGGTAAAATTTGCAAGTAGTTATATATCAAATTTTCTGATTTCAAGCTTTTTAATTTTGAGCAAAATTAACAAGTTTGTTAAATGAAAAATAGAGGAAGTAAATACTATAATTTCACATATATGTGTAAGTACATAAATTTAAATTGCTAAATTTAATTTTCTTTCAGTAAATGCGTTGATATGTTTCAGTAAATGTTTGATATTGTTTTTGTAAATGTTTTAATATTGTTTTTTTTAATTCAAATTAACTTGTTTACTAAATGGAACAGATATGAAGCAAATCCTATAGTTTCAGGAAGTAAATAAATTGAAATTGCTAAATATAATTTTCTTTCAGTGAATTTTTGGATATTTTTCAGTGAATTTGTGGATATTTTTCAGTAATTGTTTTGATATTTTTCAGTAAATGTTTTTATATTGTTTTGTAAATTAAAATTAACTGGTTTACTTAAGGGAAATTATAGGGAGTAAATTCTATAATTTCAAGAAGGGATAAACTAGAAATAAATAAATTTAAACATTTATTTAATAAATGTTTTGATAATTTTTTTGTTAATTCAAAATAACTTGCTTATTAGATGGGAAATAGGGGAAGTAAATTCCGTAAATTTAAGGGTAAATAATTTTTACCTTGATAAATGTAAAGTTCTAACAAACAAATGCTATTATATTGTTTTGTCTTAATTATGTTGTTTTTGTCATAAAATTAACTTAATAATTGAAGGATAATTGGGTGTGTCTTCAAAGGGAAGGAGTTCTTTTGAAAGGCATATTATCGGCGAAATGACCATTTCGATTTTAGGAGAGTGTAAGAAACTAGTTTAAATAAATAATCTGTTTTTTGTTTGCAAGTTAGTTAAAAAAAGTTTTATTTTTTAATTTTATACTGAGTTATTTTTCTATGCATAGCACAGTATGCATTTTTTTCACATTTAATTACAATTGTCTAATATTTAAATTTCTGTTAAAAACCACAATATTTATTAATTTAACCGGAAATTTCAAATTTAGAATAAAATTTATAACTTCTGTTAACCTCACAATATAATATAAAGGAAGTCCTGTTTGTTCACCTATAACCCTTCCGGTCAAATATTTGTTTTTCAACATCTATTTAACCTTTCTTTTTCTCGATGGCATCTTTAAAATATCAGACTACTTACTTTCCTTTTAGTTCAATTTTTCTACTTATTTGAACTTTGAATCTTTTAGTTTCTGATTTTAATTTAAATTCGTTTAAATTTTCATTTATAAACTATAAGATAATTACCACACTTTTCCCTTTTAAATCTTTTTACTTATGGCAAATTTTTACTCTACAATACATTCAGAACAAAAGCGCCATATTTATCCTACAATTATTAAGTTAATTTTATGTCAAAAACAACATAAAATAGAGAAAACAATATATTAACATTTGTTTGTTAGAACTTTACATTTATCCAGGTAAAACTTATTTACCCTTATATTTACTGAATTTACTTCCTCTATTTCCCATCTAAGAAACAAGTTAATTTGAATTAACAAAAACAATATCAAAACATTTAATAAATAATATTTTTAATTTATTTATTTAAAGTTCATCCCCTCTTGAAATTATAGAATCTACACCCTCTAATTTCCCTTAAGTAAACCAGTTAGTTTTAATTTACAAAACAATATAAAAACATTTACTAAAAAAATCAAACAATTTACTCAAAAATATCAAATCATTAACTGAAAAATATCCAAAAATTCACTGAAAGAAAATTATATTTAGCAATTTCAATTTATTTACTTATTGAAATTACAGTATTTGCTTCATATCTGTTCCATTTATTAAACAAGTTAATTTGAATTGACAAAAATAATAAGAAAACATTTACAAAACAATATCGAAACATTTACTGAAGCATATCAACACATTTACTGAAAGAAAATTATATTTAGCAATTTAAATTTATGTACACCATGATATTATAGAATTTACTTCCTCTATTTTTCATTTAACAAACTTGTTAATTTTACTCAACAAACAATATAAATCCTTTACTGAAAGAAATTTTAAAAGTTTGAAATCGGAAAATTTGATATATAACTACTTGCAAATTTTACCTATTAAATTCTTCTTACTACTAACAACACAATGAAATTTCCTTATTCTAGACTCAATTTATAAATTAAATAAAATAAGCCTTACATTTAACATGGAAATAATTTATCTAACTTATGTTTTAGTTAGACCCACTGAATGTTTTAAAATCCCAATTAATAATATTCGTTTGCTTATCCATTGTTATATAATTTACAAATTTACCCCAACATAAAACCTTATTTAAAACATCTCTTATTAAACTTAAACCCTTTTCTTTTATATTTACTATATTTTAATTTAACGATCATTAGCTGACCTCCCATATTCCCAAGACATCAATTATTTGACTAATTTACTGTTAATCAAAGATACCACCCTTTTTATCAAACAAAACTTTGTTTCAATTAGTTTTCTTTAATTATATAGTAACCCGTTTTATTCATAACAAAAAATTTATTTCAATTAATATTCTTTAATTAAATATGTAACCCTTTTTTCATAACAAAAATTTATTTCAATTACTTTCACCAAGAACAACTCAACTGTTCTGATTTAATGTCAAATAATATTTGACCTTCAAGTCAAATGACTGAAGTATTTACATACGCGACAGCCATTTTGTTTATTTTCCATCGGCCACTACGTATCTAATTTATTTAACCGTTTTATCCCCAACAAATCTTTACCCAATAAATAATTTTATTATCTTACTTTGAGTCATTTACAGTTACTTTTAAACAATTTCTAAACTCCTAATTTTTGTGTCACCTATTATTCCATTCAATTCAAAATATTTGAGTTATTTATAAAGCTGAAGCCATCTTGCGACTTTATCCCTACCTCTTATGACTATCACCCCCCCCTCCACTCTTAAACCAAGCCATATGCTACTAATGTCTCATTTCAAAATTTGAAATCTAAGTTTTTTAAATTATTTTTAAAATTTATTTTACAATTTCCTCTTTAAATTTTTTCAAATCAAAATTTAGCTTATTTGCAAAGAGTTAAACGTTACGATCTGACCTAAAATTCCCTTTTGACTTCTTTTTGCTTTGTGTTGGCTGGTATCTCCCCCTCTCTCCGTGAACTGCATCGTCATGGGGTCGCCTTGGCTTGGTGGGAATCCTTCCCTGCTGGACCGGCGCGTCTCTAGTTCTCTATACAGCCTCGGAACTCTTGGAACGCCATCTTGAAGTCCGTTTCCCTTTGTTCTGAATTACAGGTCTTGCTCTATTCGCTTGCTCTCGATATAAACACTCCTATCACTGCAATTTTAACTTTTAGCCTTTTTTAAATTGTTATTATAAAATGGTGATACTATTAATTTTGAAATTTACATCACTGTTCGAAATTGACAAAGCTTTTCAAATTTCTATTTTAGATATTCTACTGTTAATTTTAAACAATTTTAGTTATGAAATAATTTTTCATTTTGCTTTTAACCACTATGAAGCACTGTCCATGTTTGTTACACACACTGAGCTCGGAAACCCTGGAAACCACTTGCTGACGCTTGCACATGTTGATTTTACTTTGGAGACAACTTTCGTGGAATTTTCCACGAAAGGGTTCCTGAAACATCATGCCACTTCATCGCAGCGTGTCACAATGGAATCTAGACCGACATTCTAACGATTCGACAACTGTTCTTGATAAAATTTATTGTTCGAAACGGAGCGCGTTTTGCGATGCTTACACTTCACATATCCACCAAACCGCTAACTGGGGACACTTTACTTGTCCTGCAACTCCCTCCAGGCCACATCTTCCCACGCTGGCTTAACCAATCCGGTGTCTCTTATAACGTAATGTCTCTTTCCTGGATGCGCACGCCTGTTCTTTATACTCCTGGCTATGAGAAAATCATTCGATAACAGAATCGATATTTTAACTGTTTTCCGTTCTGGCTGTTTCCCCCCTTACTTTTGCGTTTTCTGGATTTTTGTTATTCTTGATTTTTGGTTTCTTTCGGTCTCCTGCATCTTTTCAAATGCCAATAGTAACTATAGGGTGATTTTTTACCGTTTCCCCTTTTCAAATAACCAACGCTAATTCCCTTACCCCTTTCAGATGGCTTTGCTTGTCTGACAGATTTGAACAATGTTATACAATATTTAAATCTTTTTATTTTAACCCATTTGCCCTTGCAACGACCCTTGCGACCATTTTCTGTCCGTCGCAGTGCACTCTTTCCTTTGTGGTTTTTCAACTATCCCTTATTACCATTGGTTTGATGTTCTGAGAAAACGTATTTTACACAAAATAAAACTATTTTGTTTCTAATAAAATTATTAATTTGTATACTCGTCAAAACCGCATACAATGTACGAAAAAAATACGCTAAATACAGTTAAAGTAAAAATAAAACAATATGTCTAGAGGCATTGAAATTTTAAAAAATATTGTTCCTTTCAAAACAGTAGCTACTTTAATGTGTTCTGTCTTTTTATTCTTCACTTTCACCAATATAACAATATGAATCTATAACAAGGGTTGATTTACACTATCTGTAAGTAGGGAGCCACTATCTGTAATTTCCCTCTAATGGAGTAACATATATCCGTCTAACCTCTATTAATGGCCTCAGATATGTCAACGTTTTCATTTAATTGATTACCATGTGAAAATGAAGACAATATTTATTAGATCGTAAATCTTTATTTTATTGCTGGCTTTATTACTTCGGCTATAGGCTTCGGTCATATAAAAGTGAATAAACAACCCAGTTTAATGCATTTCATCAACTCTTTTTGAAATTTGTAGCCTATTTAAAGTTACACAACATTTTGTACAATTATGGAATAGGACTGTTACGTACTGTGACAACAGTCACATAATCATATTTCATTGTTACACGATACACGTAAATTCATTGTTAAAATTAATTTAATGTGAAAACTCACAAGCAACACGGTGAGGGACTTACTAAACCCAATCGGGTCATCACCACATATGAAAGAAAAGGAAACGATAGTCGATATTAGAGCAAACGTTAAAATAACATCTGGGAATCCTTAAGTATATCGAAAAAGATCCAGGGAGACGCGCAACTGAAGTTAACCTATTTTTGCACCTGAAAACCGGTGAAGAAATTAGTAATTAACATGTTTTCTATTTAAATTTATTAAAGAAGTTTTATTTTAAGAATACAAAACTACACACCTTATTTCTTGTTGAAAATGATTTAATAATTGAATAAAATTTAAAATTTTATTATAAAAAATTAATTTCTGTCTTCAAAAAACCGAGAGTTATAAATTGAAAGTACGAGGCATTTTAAACACAACTAGTTATTATTTTTTATAACCAAAGTACACTTACCCTACTATAGTAATATTTTTTCGTATGTTGTTTTATCGACTCTGCTTACAATATAAGAGAAGTATTGAAAATGGACTTCAAAGTTATTTTACGGTTATTGGTGACTTTAATGTTTGCTCAAACATCTTATTTGACGCTGGATCAATGAAGTAAAATTTGTGCATTTAATGTAAAAATAGTAATGATCATTATTGAAATAAAGTAGGCCTAAACCATTGACTTTATTACTTTGTTTTTAAACTTATTATTAGTATTGCTTTAAGTTTTCATTTCTATAATTGTATTCAGTCTAACGTAGGTTACATTAATATATAGGTAAGTACTTGCGTAGTACCTCCCTATCTTATTTTATCCCCTTGAATATTATTAGCAGCGACAAAAGAGAATGACGCCAGTTGTCTTATTTTCGGTATTTTTTAAACATTAGAATAAAATCGGTGGACCAAAGTTAACCTACTTGAAAACACTCAAAGTGACTTATGGTAGAATATAGAATAGAAAATCCAGCACAAATAGAAAAATACGAGTTAAATTGCATTATAATGAGTTTCTGACGATAAACTGATTGTTGGAAAGGATATGAAAAAGATATCTGAACTTTAAAACAGATTCGTGTTTCTAGGTTATACCTGCACCATATTGTGAGAGAATAATGCACTAGGCTAGTGAGATACATAGTACTGTAACCTTCTATACTTCAAGCACAACTTATATAAATAGGTTTATAACTTTCAAGTCATGTGTTATTCGATTATTATAATGATAATTTGAACTCTATAGAAAGTAGGGAAATTTCCTCTTACTATATTTACTTTTAACCTATTTAGAATTTTCAAAAATCCATATTTTTCCATCTTTTCAATTGATATTAACTTACCAATCTAGTAATTATCGCCAGAAAATTTAATTCGCTACTAAACATCTGACGTAAAACGATATTAATTTCAAAAGCCTTAATATAATATTATATTTAACATTTAATAACTGTAATTAATTTCATTCTTTTAATTTCTTTTAATTACATTATTGACGCAGTATTTGTATCATAGATTTACGAATTACTGATTTTAATACAAGAGAATTGCGTTTAGTATTACGATATGGTTTTGTTCTTTATGGAAAAAATATATTATTTTTTTCTTCAGCTTTGTTTTCATTATAAAATGACTACACTAAATGAATTAAAATGACATGTGATATTAATAACACTTTTATTGTAGAAGTCAAAATTAAATTAAGTTAATTAGAAAAGCACAGAACTTTTAGAGTAGGCTACTTAAAAATGCTCAATGTCTGTAAGTAAATCATGCATTAATCATATTTTAAAAAAAAATAACAGATTGATTATAATTACCACCTCTCTTCAGTCGTATAACTAAGTTATTCGGTTGAGCAATTCTTATTTTGTTGTATTGTTTTAGGCCTAGTTTTCTGGTTTCAGGGCAATTAGATAAGTACTATTGGATAAGACAATCAGGAAACGATTGTAAATTTAGGTAATACTAAGGTAAGGTTGGTACAAGATATAGGAGGCGGGGTAATATGGTATCCTTTATGTAGATAGACACATTTCAAGTATGCCTTTACTAACTAGTTTGTAAAGGTAAGTACCCGTTACACTCCCATATAAGAAAAAACTAAGTCCTACTCTGTTTACGTAAGACTAATTAAATGTCAATAAAATTCCCTAGCACTGGAAATGAGAGGAAATAACTGTAATAAATAATAGCTTACCTTAAATTAGACCTGCTCTGAATTAAGGGGCCTTTAAAACCTAACGTTAAAAAAATATTTAAAAATAATATTTATGCATGTAGATGTTTTTTTTTAAAAAACACATAAAGGAATAATAATTATATTTCAAAATTTAACATTATCATAACCTATGCCATGCATAATATTTATGTGTATTAATGTTTTTGGTAATAATTAAACAAGTTTCGTTCTCTTCAATTTAATTGCATTTCCTTTTATTGAATAAACCTTTCCATATTAAAACAAGGGCACTTAAAGTAAACGTTAGTCTTTTAGGAAATAATAATTTAATTTTCTAATTTTCAATTTTTTAAGTTCTAAAAATTTTAAAATCCTTACGACACTTATTTGTATATCAAAGTACATAGTTTCCAAACAAAGTTTTTTATATCTATTTCCAATGTAGCCTTGCACTTTGTTTACTAAACCCACCCAATAGTTAGGACATATCTACTGCTATATCTATGTTATTACATTGAATTATATTTATCGTTTCACATCCAGGTTTAAAAAAATATTTATCAAATTGATATTGAGATTTTATTTTAACGTGTTATAAATTTGTATTACGTCTGTTTTAATCGTGTTCTTATTCATTGAATGCTGTTTATAAAATCTTGTAAACTCTACCACTAATATTTATCGTAATATAAACATGTGTAGAATACAACGTTACGTAAAATGTAATTAGGAGAGGTAATATAAAAGGCAGTATTGCTTTGTCTTTTACTAAGTATTTGTGAATTTAGTGAAAGCGCGGAGGGAGCACAGAGATATTTCGGATTGGTGCGATGTCTACTAGGATATAGGTGAATATTATATGTGTAAGTATCTCATACATAGCTTATAAAGCGTGAGTAAACCCCTTCTACCAAACATGCGTTGAATACGTCACAACACAACGCCTTCACGACTGACTGAAAGGAAGAGCTAGCTAATTTGTATTACATTTTACACCTACGCCTGTCACCCTCGCTAAGGTGGTGCCATCCCTCTAAAATGTTAGAAAGTGTTAAGTATTGGGTTTAATTTATTTACTTCATATAAAAAGGGGCGGTCTTGTCTTAACTTCCCCCTTTTTTGATACTATCCATTATACCAACGCATTTGCAAACAGTTCCTACTTATAATAACGCTGTACTCTATTTCCTATTTTTAACATATTTTTCTCCATAAATCCTTAATATTTCTAGAAAAGATATTAAAGTAACAAAACATAATTACTTTTAATTTACGGAAACACAAGATTTCCCTTCAAACCTTTCCAGTCTAGTATGCCAGTTGTTAGGGAAGGGACATTAACAAATATTGTGGGCGCAGCCTTACCAAACTGTAACACACTTTCACATACCAGTCAATATTCAGAAAATTGCAATGTTTCCAGGACGGACTTTACACTTTTCATGTTAGTTCCCTTACAAGAATTGCTTAAAGAAACTGACTGTCGCTGTAAAACCAGCCTATTAGACTATTGTGTCGGCTTACAAACGTGTCCATAAATCTACAGTGGCGACGCTTCGGCCTTAAACAGAGGCAATAAATCTGAGGTTAGTTTCCGCGTCGGAACCGGAAGTAGCGTTCATTAACTCTTTAAACGCAAATCAATATTGTGGTTGCACTGGGCAACTGGACTTAGTAAATATGGTAGGGTTATATTTATTTTGTGATTTGTAATAAAAGCGTAGTATATTGTTTATTGACAATTACATAATTGGTGATATAAAGTGGAAGTACCTGTTCGTTATTTGAAGTTTTTATAATAATTTAAACTTTTACTTAAAAAAACAATGACTTTATTTACTTATTTACTTAAATTAATTACCTTCATTGTACCCCTTTAAGAAGTGGCTACCCAATACTACTTATTATTTTATAATTGCTTTCTTTAATTTCCCCTAATTTTCCTTAAACTACATTTAGAAATATTTAGTTTCCTCAATCTCAACTTACTAATAATAGTTGATGACTGTTAATTTACCAATTATTCAAATACCAATGTGTGGGTCATGCTTCCTTGCAAATAATTTTACACGGAAACTTTCATTTGTATACTTTGTAAATAATGTTTTTACTCGACAATTTACACACTTAGTCGGTGTTGCTGTAGATGCCTCTTAAAATAAACAGCTGATAATTTCATTTGTGATTAAAATAAATTATTTAGTTCAAATTTTGTACTCAACTTAAATTAAATTTAAGTGGCGCAGTGTGAAACACAAACACGATATTAAAACCTCAAAGAATTATATTTAGTTAAAGTAAGAAACACACATAATAATAAGAAAATGCATATCATGCAAGTAACCTGTAGGGTTTGCATTAACCTTTAAGCTGATAAAGTCAAGCCAGGGTACTTCTGATTATAATATCAGTAACAATCTATTAGATGAATCTACTATTAATAAATAGAAAACACAAAAGTCTTAGAAATTTGCAAACGTCAAATTATGCTATTTCAAACCCACGTAATGTTGGAAAAACGTTTATTTGAAGACATTTTTATTTAGGTATTTAAAATCATTGCGTATTTATTCTGTTTCTTAAGTGAAAAAAGTTTGTGATTTAATAAAAAAAGGATACGAAAAGCTTATAAGGAACGAAAAAGTGGTATACTTCCTAGAAGAATAAAAACGAATCGACGACCAAAAAAGTTATAATTTCAAAATCAGAATCTTTCTTAACTCTTTAGATTTTCTCATGGTCCCAAAATGTTATTCTAACTATATGTTTTTCAAAAAACATTTTCCCAGCTATTAAACTTTGAAATTGTTGCACTCAAACAAATTTGAAACCTTAAGTGTTATTTAACTGAAGTGTTGTGTAAACATGGATCCCGAACAATTATGCAAATTTAGGCAGACTAGACAGCTATTTCTAGAATTTATATTTTTTTGTAAGGAAAGTAAAACACGCGGAAATTAAAGAAGATAGGACTATTGGTGTTTCTTTATTTTGACTAATAGAATTATAAGATGAAGAATGATAGAATATTTTGTAGGAACTCTCCTAAACAAACTTTAAGAATAAATACTTTATTTCTGCCTTTTTCTATAGGCTTTAATTGAATTTTTGCAAAAAAGTAATCCTTAAAAAGAACAGAAGATTGCATGCATTTTATTTTTTATAATTACACATACTTACTCAATGCACTAACATTTTACTTTTTTCACTTTGTATTTGACTATTTTAATAAGTTCTGATTCAGGTTTCGAAACGTTTCCAAACAAAGCCGTTCAGTATCGACCAGGTCCTTCGCAATACCTCCCCCAAAACTTAATTCATCATCGAGGCCACAGACATAAGCTTTATACCACTACACAACATATAAGTAACAGTACAATAATTTTTAATAATTTTTAATTTAACTGTACTAACAGTCCTTTAGTCGTAGATTTCCTGCATTGAATATGGAATGAAACTCTGTTATCACTGAAATATGTTTTTCACTTAATACCCTTCTTGATCTGGTGGCTTTTAAAATATACATGGGAAAATATTATTAATTCATATATTTCAAGTACACCGAAGCGACTACGTTTGCAGGAACAGGATGAGTGTTTCTAGAGCGGATTACACAAGAGAGTGGGCAGGAGTTTCATCTACGTTTCTTCTGATTTATTCCAGAAAAGGAAGGAAATGATTTTATAAGGATATTAATTATAGTAAAATAAAAATACTAAACATTATATATAGTAGTTTTGGAAAATAAAATTATTTAAACACCATAATAAATTTTGTATTCTCTCATCATTTGGGTGGCGAGCATGACATGGACTGTATGCCTCATTGACCTCAACGTTTCCATCCTGACTTTATACAATTGTTTTATTCTGCATTTTCTTCTATAGCCTACATATCTAGATCATATTACCGCCTTATGTTTTCATACCTTATACTATAATTTAACTTTTGTTATAATTAAATTTATTTTTAAATGTTATTTATTTACCTTACCTATTAATGTCACGCATTCAGGTTTATAAAAGAATTAACAATCTTATCAATTTTTAAACATCACATGCATTTATTCTTTCAATTAACTCTACGCATTATTCCAAATTTATATTAATATTTTGCAGTGACAGGATTGATATCTTAACTAATATTACAATGATAAAAGTGGACTTCTGAGGCTTTAGATTTCTAATAGAAAAACATAAAAAAACAGTATTAAACTTTTATTCTTGCTCTCGAGGTCGCTATTACGGGAAATTTGTTTGCTATAAATTTTGATGAACTTAAAATTTGTTTTAAACTAAAAGATAGATGTATGTTGGCTACACTTATATTCAAATATACTTATTGTTCTGAAGAGTCCCTGGAATCCTGGCTTTGTTCACATCCGCTTACACTTGACACAAAAAAACATACTTTATATTTCAAAAATACTTTTACGTCGCACTTTTAAAATTTACTTATAAAAAAACTCTTTACTTAATTTAAACAATTTCTCCCTTTACAACATTTCCGTCCTGGTCCCCACCAATCCGTCTTCCTCCGAGACGCTCCTCAAACTCCCTTTCAACTTCCGATCATTTAGTTTTTATTAAAAATCTAATCTCTCCCACTACCACCAATACGTTCTTTGTAAGTTTCCCACAGTTCTACAATTAGCTAAACCTAACGGTACACAGTTATTTCCCATGGCTATATCGTGCAAGAAGTGAAAAAAACACTCTATGAGACAAGGGACTATCTATTAAGTGCCCAGACTTTCTTTAACCCTGCTAGATATGTGGTTATGAAAAAGTATGTTTGACTATAGAAATTTTATAATAATATGATAAAAATTGTCGTCTTAAAAAAGCAAGTACTAAAAATGTTCTGTGGAATGAGCGTCTTATCTCTTTTTGAATGAAAATAAATTGTATTGGGCATTTTAAATCTAGATTCAAAGAGACTAAATCAGCGAGACAAATGCAAAGGTGTAATAAGAGTAAATTATTGTTGGAAAAGAGCAATAGGTATATTCTAAAATCATTGGGGTCATAAAACGTGATGTAAAAGTAATGCTCCGTGGGGTATATTTCTTCATTGGAGTGACAAGATGAAATATACTAGTTTAAAACGAAGACTCCTGTTTATTTATTTTTACTAAGAATAAACCAGTATAGCTGGTATATAACAAGCAGAGTTCTGCTTCACGTCAGAGTGCTCTATAAATATTGGAAAATAATTTATTTTAACATCCCTCAAACGTTTAAAGCTATTGAGTATTAACGTTTACTGACTGCTGTGTCGCGAAGCGTTAATGTTTTCAGAAATATTAAATTAACAGATAGTGAGTATAAAATAGAGGCAACACACGCTTATAATAGGCCTACTTTAAAATCATAAGAGCTATTAGGGTTTAATTTACAGGTGTTCGTTCTAATAAATATTTATCTCCCTTTATCAAACTTCTGCCGAGAACTATAACAATGGTATTTTCTTAGAAAATGTAACATGTAGATAACCTACATGTTGTCTTTCAAAGAAACAAAGGTATCATGGATATTTTGTCAAAAGAGCAAGTTATTTTCATCTTTCATCTCGTTTATATTTCTCACCACAATGGTCAAGTGTTTACTATCTTCCTTATTTGCCGAGCGGGACTGATACGTTTTGATTACCAAACTTTCCAAATGAACATTTATTTTTCCAAATCATATATTCATCTCCACTTTTCTACAATATCTGCAGCAGCTCAAGAATCAGGTCATAGGATTTTTCCCTTTTATTTCTAAGTGGAGCTTATATTTTAAATTACATAAAATAACTTTTTGTAATCAACAGCTCTTATATATTCCCGTTAACAGAAACAGTGTACGGAGATACCTGTTGCCTGACTGGCTACACAACCCTCACGGACTTATAGACACTAAATATTTGTAGGAAAATTATAGTCTTCAGTCTAATGAAATCGTTACATTAACGGACCAAACCTTAGACTCATGTCTCTCTTACTTGACGGGTAATCCAGAAAAATTAGGATTGCTATTATGTAAGAGTACTAAGGCCCAAGTAATATATAGGTATAGTCTTATACCCAGAGACTGTCGAAGGCCAACCAAGGGCATAAATTTTACATTACACATATGTTATATTTTTTATAACAGATATTTCAATTCAAGATTAAATCCATTTAATAACATTCAGTCAGTATGAAGAGGTAAATAAAGTAGTTCATGTGTAAACTAATTTCAATTATTAAAATAACTTTCTCAATGTTTTAGAATCATTTGAAATATCAATTACATATTTTCTCAACTGATACTCGTCTGCTCCTATTCTACTGCGTTCATACACTTATACATTCAGTAGTTTTTTTATTTAGATGCATCATAACTCAAAAATATGTGTATGAACCGCTTATTTATAACTTTGTTCAATCCAATTGTGAACTTATTTTCAATTCATACATTGTAAATTTATTCGCATATTTCAAAGATACTAAATCTTCATTTTCTAAGTAAAACTACTTGGTGATGTTTTAGTTTTTAAAAAAATAATAAATAATATTATTATATGTTACTTTATTTTCCAAAAATCATAAATGTGTAAAATAGTCTTCAGATAGACAGACACACACACACACACACACACACACACACAAACACACACACACAAACACACACACACACACACACACACACAAACACACACAAACTCACACACACACACACACACACACACACACACACACACACACACACACACACACACACACACACACACACACACACACACACACACATATATATATATATATATATATATATATATATATATATATATATATATATCGCAGTATGTATTCTTGTGTATTAATAAAGAACTAAGTCAAATTACAAATACAAGAATTATAATTCTTGTATTTGTATTTTGACTTAGTTCTTTATATATATATATCGCCTTGTCAGACGAAGACAAGAGCTGATGGCAATAAATTATACTTCGCTACTGCGTCACCTAAAGTTTACCCTCTGCTTACAGCATTTTATATCAGGGTTATAACAATTCAAAAAAGTTTAACAACTATTCTACCTACAGCATTACATTGGGTGTTCTGTTTCCAACACTGTTCTTCATGGTTTCAAAAAATGTACTCTAAGAACCCTTTAGTTGGAGACATTCTGTATTCAATACTCAGGCTCCAATTACTTGGTGTTAAAGTGTCATTTTGCTAGGCCCTTGGACTGCCAGTGTCCATTGATAATGTCTTCTTTATCATGCGTGTTGTAAATATATTTAATTAAACTTAATATATAAGTTTTTAATTTTATTTTATTTTAAATTCCTTTTAACTTTGGCCTATTAATTAGAGACACGCAGTTTATTTTCTAGCCTCCGATATTGGTAATTGCAATGATCACCTCAATCGCTTTTCCGATTGGGAAAACGTATTTCATCATTATTTGTCTGTAACAAAAAATATTTGAATAATTTCTAGAAATTGGAATATAATTTGATATAATTTTCAAACGAAATGTGTGATTCTTCAAACAAGCTATTTTATTGTTATTTTCACAACATTCGTCCCATAATGTTTTATTGGTATTCAGTACCCAAACATAAGGTATTCAGTAATGACATTAGTTTTTCTATAATATTTAACAACTTAACTAATAATACTGTTGATACTACATTAAATTTAATCCATCCGTCTTTTTTTGCCTTGACTTATCATAGCCAAACATAAGGTATTCAGTAATGACATTAGTTTTGTTACAATATTTAATAACGTAACTAATAATACTGTTGATACTACATTAAATTTAATCCATCCGTCATTTCTTTGCCTTGACCTATAATAGACAAACATAAGGTATTCAGTAATGACATTAGTTTTGTTACAATATTTAACAACTTAACTAATAATACTGTTGATACTACATTAAATTTAATCCAACCGTCATTTTTTGCCTTGACGTATCATATCTAAACATAAGGTATTCAGTAATGTCATTAGTTTTGTTACAATATTTAACAAATTAACTAATAATACTGTTGATACTACATTGAATTTAATTCATCCGTCATTTTTTGCCTTGACTTATCATAGCCAAACATAAGGTATTCAGTAATGACATTAGTTTTGTTATAATATTTTACAACTTAACTAATAATACTGTTGATACTACATTAAATTTAATCCATCCGTCATTTTTTGCCTTGAATTATCATAGCCAAACATAAGGTATTCAGTAATGACATTAGTTTTGTTACAATATTTTACAACTTAACTAATAATACTGTGGATACTACATTAAATTTAATCCAACCGTCATTTTTTGCCTTGACGTATCATATCCAAACATAAGGTATTCAGTAATGACATTAGTTTTGTTACAATATTTTACAACTTAACTAATAATACTGTTGATACTACATTAAATTTAATCCATCCGTCATTTCTTTGCCTTGACTTATAATAGACAAACATAAGGTATTCAGTAATGACATTAGTTTTGATACAATATTTAACAACTTAATTAAAAAATACTCTTGATACTACATTAAATTTAATCCAACCGTCATTTTTTGCCTTGACGTATCATATCCAAATATAAGGTATTCAGTAATGTCATTAGTTTTGTTACAATATTTAACAAATTAACTAATAATACTGTTGATACTACATTGAATTTAATCCATCCGTCATTTTTTGCCTTGACTTATCATAGCCAAACATAAGGTATTCAGTAATGACATTAGTTTTGTTACAATATTTTACAACTTAACTAATAATACTGTTGATACTACATTAAATTTAATCCATCCGTCATTTTTTGCCTTGACTTATCATAGCCAAACATAAGGTATTCAGTAATGACATTAGTTTTGTTACAATATTTTACAACTTAACCAATAATACTGTTGATAATACATTAAATTTAATCCATCCGTCATTTCTTTGCCTTGACTTATAATAGCCAAACATAAGGTATTCAGTAATGACATTAGTTTTGTTACAATATTTAACAACGTAACTAATAATACTGTTGATACTACATTAAATTTAATCCAACCGTCATTTTTTGCCTTGACGTATCATATCCAAACATAAGGTATTCAGTAATGTAATTAGTTTTGTTACAATATTTAACAAATTAACTGATAATACTGTTGATACTACATTGAATTTAATCCATCCGTCATTTTTTGCCTTGACGTATCATAGCCAAACATAAGGTATTCAGTAATGACATTAGTTTTGTTACAATATTTAACAGCGTAACTAATAATACTGTTGAAACTACATTAAATTTAATCCATCCGTCATTTCTTTGCCTTGACTTATAATAGACAAACATAAGGTATTCAGTAATGACATTAGTTTTGTTACAATAGTTAACAACTTAACTAATAATACTGTTGATACTACATTAAATTTAATCCAACCGTCATTTTTTGCCTTGACGTATCATATCCAAACATAAGGTATTCAGTAATGTCATTAGTTTTGTTACAATATTTAACAAATTAACTAATAATACTGTTGATACTACATTGAATTTAGTCCATCCGTCATTTTTTGCCTTGACTTATCATAGCCAAACATAAGGTATTCAGTAATGACATTAGTTTTGTTACAATATTTTACAACTTAACTAATAATGCTGTTGATACTACATTAAATTTAATCCATCCATCATTTTTTGCCTTGACTTATCATAGCCAAACATAAGCTATTCAGTAATGACATTAGTTTTGTTACAATATTTTACAACTTAACTAATAATACTGTTGATACTACATTAAATATAATCCATCCGTCATTTCTTTGCCTTGACGTATAATAGCCAAACATAAGGTATTCAGTAATGACATTAGTTTTGTTACAATATTTAACAACTTAACTAATAATACTGTTAATACTACATTAAATTTAATCCATTCGTCATTTCTTTGCCTTGACTTAAAATAGCCAAACATAAGGTATTCAGTAATGACATTAGTTTTGTTACAATATTTAACAACTTAACAAATTATAATGTTGATACTACATTAAATTTCATCCATCCGTCATTTCTTTGCCGTGACTTATAACAGCCAAACATAAGGTATTCAGTAATGACATTAGTTTTGCTACAATATTTAACATCTTAACTTATAATACTGTTGATACTACATTAAATTTAATCCATCCCTCATTTTTTGCCTTGACCTATCATAACCAAACATAAGGTATTCAGTAATGACATTAGTTTTGTTACAATTTTTAACAACTTAACTAATAATACTGTTGATACTACATTAAATATAATCCATCCGTCATTTCTTTGCCTTGACGTATAATAGCCAAACATAAGGTATTCAGTAATGACATTAGTTTTGTTACAATATTTAACAACTTAACTAATAATACTGTTGATACTACATTAAATTTAATCCATTCGTCATTTCTTTGCCTTGACTTAAAATAGCCAAACATAAGGTATTCAGTTATGACATTAGTTTTGTTACAATATTTAACAACTTAACAAATAATAATTTTGATACTACATTAAATTTCATCCATCCGTCATTTCTTTGCCGTGACTTATAACAGCCAAACATAAGGTATTCAGTAATGACATTAGTTTTGCTACAATATTTAACAACTTAACTAATAATACTGTTGATACTACATTAAATTTAATCCATCCGTCATTTTTTGCCTTGACCTATCATAACCAAACATAAGGTATTCAGTAATGACATTAGTTGTGTTACAATTTTTAACAACTTAACTAATAATACTGTTGATACTACATTAAATTTAATCCATCCGTCATTTCTTTGCCTTGACTTATAATAGCCAAACATAAGGTATTCAGTAATGTCATTAGTTTTGTTACAATATTTAACATCTTAACTAATAATACTGTTGATACTACATTAAATTTAATCCAACCGTCATTTTTTACCTTGACGTATCATATCCAAACATAAGGTATCCAGTAATGTTATTAGTTTTGTTACAATATTTAACAAATTAACTGATAATACTGTTGATACTACATTGAATTTAATCCATCCGTCATTTTTTGCCTTGACTTATCATAGCCAAACATAAGGTATTCAGTAATGACATTAGTTTTGTTACAATATTTAACAACGTAACTAATAATACTGTTGATACTACATTGAATTTAATCCATCCGTCATTTTTTGCCTTGACTTATCATAGCCAAACATAAGGTATTCAGTAATGACATTAGTTTTGTTACAATATTTTACAACTTAACTAATAATACTGTTGATACTACATTAAATTTAATCCATCCGTCATTTTTTGCCTTGACTTATCATAGCCAAACATAAGGTATTCAGTAATGACATTAGTTTTGTTACAATATTTTACAACTTAACTAATAATACTGTTGATACTACATTAAATTTAATCCATCCGTCATTTCTTTGCCTTGACGTATAATAGCCAAACATAAGGTATTCAGTAATGACATTAGTTTTGTTACAATATTTAACAACTTAATTAATAATACTGTTGATACTACATTAAATTTAATCCATTCGTCATTTCTTTGCCTTGACTTAAAATAGCCTAACATAAGGTATTCAGTAATGACATTAGTTTTGTTACAATATTTAACAACTTAACAAATAATAATGTTGATACTACATTAAATTTCATCCATCCGTCATTTCTTTGCCGTGACTTATAACAGCCAAACCTAAGGTATTCAGTAATGACATTAGTTTTGCTACAATATTTAACAACTTAACTAATAATACTGTTGATACTACATTAAATTTAATCCATCCGTCATTTTTTGCCTTGACCTATCATAACCAAACATAAGGTATTCAGTAATTACATTAGTTTTGCTACAATATTTAACAACTTAACTAATAATACTATTGATACTACATTAAATTTAATCCATCCGTCATTTCTTTCCCTTGACTTATGATAGCCAAACATAAAGTATTCAGTGATGACATTGGTTTTGTTACAATATTTAACAACTTAAGAAATAATACTGTTGATACTACATTAAATTTAATCCATCCGCCATTTCTTTGCCTTGACGTGTAATATCCAAACATAAGGTATTCAGTAATGACATTAGTTTTAATTTAAACTAGCCTTAGCCCTTTAGTGATTGCTTGTCAACAAGCACGTTATTGTATGCATATAATATAAACCGCTAAAAATATGGTCACACTTTTACAAACTGTATTATCTGATAACTAATGCAATCGCCATTACTTTATTCGATATAGTCAAGCTCATCATCACGTGGCCACACGCTTCACAAATAATTAAATGGTATACTCACGCCTTGTAGTTAACTGTAAATATTCGCATTACTGGTTATGGACATATTTTGAATAACTAGAGCTTAATCCAACTACCGCTAATTTGTTACACATAATGTAACGCTCATTAACTATGGATTTTTCACAAACAAGTCAAAGATTTATTCGCCGATAAATCGTTAAATTTACTCTAATCTTGCAATAACGTTGACCGTATAATTAAAAATTTTGTGAATAATCTAAAAATTGGATATCCGTTAAGAATAATACATTGCACTGTTGGTTATAGATTCCGAAATAATGCGTACACTCCGAAAACATGGTTTATCTTGCGTGCACTCGGATTCTTAAAGGCTAAATTTAATTAGTGAATAATTCTAAATAAATTGCTGGAATATTCGATATCAAGAAAATGAGTAATAAAAAAGTGTAGTTACATGAGAAATAACATGTAATGATCATGGGCATCTTTGCATATGCTAACACGATTTTTTATTAACAAAATCCATCCTTTGTGAATATTTTGTAGGTGTTTTGAAAAAATCTAGATTTAACATTAGTCTAAAATCGTGTTATGCTATGTTAAAAAAACATTGTGATTATACAAAATTGTACCTAGGTAAATTGTCTTTGCTAATTTCAACCGTTTGAGACAGTTGTTCGGTATTACCCGATCCTTTTCAGTTTTATTTTTCGTAACCAAATCTATTCTTTCTGGATACCTTGTAGGTTTGTTGCAAACATGCCGCATTTAATTATAGTATAAAAAAGTTACTCTATGAAACTTCGAGTTTATACAATGTTATGCATGTTGGTAATGTTCCATTTTTTCGATTTTTAAACACTGATTACGTTTACTGACCTTTAAATCATTTGTTTCTAGTTTTGAATGTGTTTTAGAGTAACATACATAAAAACGAAAAAAACCAGTGAAAAACTGTATTCAATCAATTAATACCGGTAATTTCTTTACGTAAATGTTTATCTTTTTTGGTTAATGTTTCCTTAAAATATGTTTCTAAACCTGTAATAACTACTATGTCAGTACTGAACACGTAAGCCATGATTGCCATTACCTGACCCGGAATTATTAATTACCCCAACTTAATTCTTATTACCAGTTCCACATTATGTCTGGGCATAGATGCCTTAGCTTTATAAAAAATAGAATAATTTAATCATTACAAGAAATTCATTTCAAGCTACGAAATAAATAAAACTGGCCGACATTCACTAAACCAAAATAAGTTCCCCGATACAGCCACAATATTGATTTGCCATTAAAGAGTTAATTAATGCTACTTGCAGATCCATCGCGGAAACTGACCTCAGATTTATTGGCCTTGTTTAAACCCGAACCACCACAAATGCAGGTTTATTGAAATGCTGTTTGTACACCAACGCAAAATCCAATAGCTTGCATTTATAGTGACAGTTGGTTTTTGAAAGAGTTATTGTAATGGATCAAATATGGGGAACGTAAAGCCCGTCCTGCAAGCATTTAAACTTTATGCAGATTGTCTGCTGTGTAAAATACATAGGTTTTACGGTTCGTAAAGACCTAGACGGTTTCTCTTTCTCTCTTAATTATATACTGCCTAATTGAAAGGGACCAGAGAACAGATAATGGCAGAAAGTTAATGGATTTTGGATACGAGCTGGGAAAAACATTAGAGAATATCTTTTTGAAAACTGAAAACAGGATATCTTCATAAAGATATCTTACAAACTGGTTAGGATAAATAAGATCAGAATATATTGAGGATATCTAGGGTGTTAATAGAAGACACTATCTGACTGATGGATACAAATAGCATTCTTCATTCTAACGTAGACATGAAACACATGCTACAATTGTTCGTTTCAGACACTAGCTGAAAGCTTGTAGTCTGATGTTGGGGATGGTTTTTCCTGAGTGGTAACTAATAATTATCTATTCATAAATCTATTTACACTTTGAAATGTATGTTACACACTAATATCTCTTAAAAAGCAAATAAACTATCTATAAAAATAACTAGCACACAAAATTACCATATCCCAGGGTACCTGTAACCTCCAGCGGGTTTTTTATTATTCGTTTTGTAATAGGTATTTGAAACCTCCTATTCAGTAACGTTTATTTGGGATATTTTTGAATAATTAAGTAATTTTCCTCCTCGTATAGTAATTATTAAAATACAAATAATCAATTAACTGGAAAAATAGTTAATTTTAAAAATTTATAAAATGTAAATGAGAATAAATGAAAGTATATATCACATTCAAGGTAATGCTTAATCCCGTGTTACAATCTCGGTAATTAAAATGGAAAATAGTTTTCAATATGTTTTGATTTGGCACTAACACTAAAAACACCGTTTCAAATATGGTCTTATTATTAGATCATTATTTTTACAAACTCTAAGAAAAGGTTTTAACAAAGGTTTATAAGACTTAAGCTCTTGAGGACAAACGGAAGCTCTTAATAATTGCACAGGTCGGTTCCAATTAAAACTTTCAGTCAGAATGCTCAACTTTAGCCATTAGTCTTCCCAGTCTGATTTAATTTAAAACTTCAGAATTCCTTTAAAGGTCCGTCGTTTTCAATAACCCATGGGTCAATAAAACATTATTAACGATATTAATTTCAAAAGCCTTAATATAATATTATATTTAACATTTAATAACTGTAATTAATTTCATTCTTTTAATTTCTTTTAATTACATTATTGACGCAGTATTTGTATCATAGATTTACGAATTACTGATTTTAATACAAGAGAATTGCGTTTAGTATTACGATATGGTTTTGTTCTTTATGGAAAAAATATATTATTTTTTTCTTCAGCTTTGTTTTCATTATAAAATGACTACACTAAATGAATTAAAATGACATGTGATATTAATAACACTTTTATTGTAGAAGTCAAAATTAAATTAAGTTAATTAGAAAAGCACAGAACTTTTAGAGTAGGCTACTTAAAAATGCTCAATGTCTGTAAGTAAATCATGCATTAATCATATTTTAAAAAAAAATAACAGATTGATTATAATTACCACCTCTCTTCAGTCGTATAACTAAGTTATTCGGTTGAGCAATTCTTATTTTGTTGTATTGTTTTAGGCCTAGTTTTCTGGTTTCAGGGCAATTAGATAAGTACTATTGGATAAGACAATCAGGAAACGATTGTAAATTTAGGTAATACTAAGGTAAGGTTGGTACAAGATATAGGAGGCGGGGTAATATGGTATCCTTTATGTAGATAGACACATTTCAAGTATGCCTTTACTAACTAGTTTGTAAAGGTAAGTACCCGTTACACTCCCATATAAGAAAAAACTAAGTCCTACTCTGTTTACGTAAGACTAATTAAATGTCAATAAAATTCCCTAGCACTGGAAATGAGAGGAAATAACTGTAATAAATAATAGCTTACCTTAAATTAGACCTGCTCTGAATTAAGGGGCCTTTAAAACCTAACGTTAAAAAAATATTTAAAAATAATATTTATGCATGTAGATGTTTTTTTTTAAAAAACACATAAAGGAATAATAATTATATTTCAAAATTTAACATTATCATAACCTATGCCATGCATAATATTTATGTGTATTAATGTTTTTGGTAATAATTAAACAAGTTTCGTTCTCTTCAATTTAATTGCATTTCCTTTTATTGAATAAACCTTTCCATATTAAAACAAGGGCACTTAAAGTAAACGTTAGTCTTTTAGGAAATAATAATTTAATTTTCTAATTTTCAATTTTTTAAGTTCTAAAAATTTTAAAATCCTTACGACACTTATTTGTATATCAAAGTACATAGTTTCCAAACAAAGTTTTTTATATCTATTTCCAATGTAGCCTTGCACTTTGTTTACTAAACCCACCCAATAGTTAGGACATATCTACTGCTATATCTATGTTATTACATTGAATTATATTTATCGTTTCACATCCAGGTTTAAAAAAATATTTATCAAATTGATATTGAGATTTTATTTTAACGTGTTATAAATTTGTATTACGTCTGTTTTAATCGTGTTCTTATTCATTGAATGCTGTTTATAAAATCTTGTAAACTCTACCACTAATATTTATCGTAATATAAACATGTGTAGAATACAACGTTACGTAAAATGTAATTAGGAGAGGTAATATAAAAGGCAGTATTGCTTTGTCTTTTACTAAGTATTTGTGAATTTAGTGAAAGCGCGGAGGGAGCACAGAGATATTTCGGATTGGTGCGATGTCTACTAGGATATAGGTGAATATTATATGTGTAAGTATCTCATACATAGCTTATAAAGCGTGAGTAAACCCCTTCTACCAAACATGTGTTGAATACGTCACAACACAACGCCTTCACGACTGACTGAAAGGAAGAGCTAGCTAATTTGTATTACATTTTACACCTACGCCTGTCACCCTCGCTAAGGTGGTGCCATCCCTCTAAAATGTTAGAAAGTGTTAAGTATTGGGTTTAATTTATTTACTTCATATAAAAAGGGGCGGTCTTGTCTTAACTTCCCCCTTTTTTGATACTATCCATTATACCAACGCATTTGCAAACAGTTCCTACTTATAATAACGCTGTACTCTATTTCCTATTTTTAACATATTTTTCTCCATAAATCCTTAATATTTCTAGAAAAGATATTAAAGTAACAAAACATAATTACTTTTAATTTACGGAAACACAAGATTTCCCTTCAAACCTTTCCAGTCTAGTATGCCAGTTGTTAGGGAAGGGACATTAACAAATATTGTGGGCGCAGCCTTACCAAACTGTAACACACTTTCACATACCAGTCAATATTCAGAAAATTGCAATGTTTCCAGGACGGACTTTACACTTTTCATGTTAGTTCCCTTACAAGAATTGCTTAAAGAAACTGACTGTCGCTGTAAAACCAGCCTATTAGACTATTGTGTCGGCTTACAAACGTGTCCATAAATCTACAGTGGCGACGCTTCGGCCTTAAACAGAGGCAATAAATCTGAGGTTAGTTTCCGCGTCGGAACCGGAAGTAGCGTTCATTAACTCTTTAAACGCAAATCAATATTGTGGTTGCACTGGGCAACTGGACTTAGTAAATATGGTAGGGTTATATTTATTTTGTGATTTGTAATAAAAGCGTAGTATATTGTTTATTGACAATTACATAATTGGTGATATAAAGTGGAAGTACCTGTTCGTTATTTGAAGTTTTTATAATAATTTAAACTTTTACTTAAAAAAACAATGACTTTATTTACTTATTTACTTAAATTAATTACCTTCATTGTACCCCTTTAAGAAGTGGCTACCCAATACTACTTATTATTTTATAATTGCTTTCTTTAATTTCCCCTAATTTTCCTTAAACTACATTTAGAAATATTTAGTTTCCTCAATCTCAACTTACTAATAATAGTTGATGACTGTTAATTTACCAATTATTCAAATACCAATGTGTGGGTCATGCTTCCTTGCAAATAATTTTACACGGAAACTTTCATTTGTATACTTTGTAAATAATGTTTTTACTCGACAATTTACACACTTAGTCGGTGTTGCTGTAGATGCCTCTTAAAATAAACAGCTGATAATTTCATTTGTGATTAAAATAAATTATTTAGTTCAAATTTTGTACTCAACTTAAATTAAATTTAAGTGGCGCAGTGTGAAACACAAACACGATATTAAAACCTTAAAGAATTATATTTAGTTAAAGTAAGAAACACACATAATAATAAGAAAATGCATATCATGCAAGTAACCTGTAGGGTTTGCATTAACCTTTAAGCTGATAAAGTCAAGCCAGGGTACTTCTGATTATAATATCAGTAACAATCTATTAGATGAATCTACTATTAATAAATAGAAAACACAAAAGTCTTAGAAATTTGCAAACGTCAAATTATGCTATTTCAAACCCACGTAATGTTGGAAAAACGTTTATTTGAAGACATTTTTATTTAGGTATTTAAAATCATTGCGTATTTATTCTGTTTCTTAAGTGAAAAAAGTTTGTGATTTAATAAAAAAAGGATACGAAAAGCTTATAAGGAACGAAAAAGTGGTATACTTCCTAGAAGAATAAAAACGAATCGACGACCAAAAAAGTTATAATTTCAAAATCAGAATCTTTCTTAACTCTTTAGATTTTCTCATGGTCCCAAAATGTTATTCTAACTATATGTTTTTCAAAAAACATTTTCCCAGCTATTAAACTTTGAAATTGTTGCACTCAAACAAATTTGAAACCTTAAGTGTTATTTAACTGAAGTGTTGTGTAAACATGGATCCCGAACAATTATGCAAATTTAGGCAGACTAGACAGCTATTTCTAGAATTTATATTTTTTTGTAAGGAAAGTAAAACACGCGGAAATTAAAGAAGATAGGACTATTGGTGTTTCTTTATTTTGACTAATAGAATTATAAGATGAAGAATGATAGAATATTTTGTAGGAACTCTCCTAAACAAACTTTAAGAATAAATACTTTATTTCTGCCTTTTTCTATAGGCTTTAATTGAATTTTTGCAAAAAAGTAATCCTTAAAAAGAACAGAAGATTGCATGCATTTTATTTTTTATAATTACACATACTTACTCAATGCACTAACATTTTACTTTTTTCACTTTGTATTTGACTATTTTAATAAGTTCTGATTCAGGTTTCGAAACGTTTCCAAACAAAGCCGTTCAGTATCGACCAGGTCCTTCGCAATACCTCCCCCAAAACTTAATTCATCATCGAGGCCACAGACATAAGCTTTATACCACTACACAACATATAAGTAACAGTACAATAATTTTTAATAATTTTTAATTTAACTGTACTAACAGTCCTTTAGTCGTAGATTTCCTGCATTGAATATGGAATGAAACTCTGTTATCACTGAAATATGTTTTTCACTTAATACCCTTCTTGATCTGGTGGCTTTTAAAATATACATGGGAAAATATTATTAATTCATATATTTCAAGTACACCGAAGCGACTACGTTTGCAGGAACAGGATGAGTGTTTCTAGAGCGGATTACACAAGAGAGTGGGCAGGAGTTTCATCTACGTTTCTTCTGATTTATTCCAGGAAAGGAAGGAAATGATTTTATAAGGATATTAATTATAGTAAAATAAAAATACTAAACATTATATATAGTAGTTTTGGAAAATAAAATTATTTAAACACCATAATAAATTTTGTATTCTCTCATCATTTGGGTGGCGAGCATGACATGGACTGTATGCCTCATTGACCTCAACGTTTCCATCCTGACTTTATACAATTGTTTTATTCTGCATTTTCTTCTATAGCCTACATATCTAGATCATATTACCGCCTTATGTTTTCATACCTTATACTATAATTTAACTTTTGTTATAATTAAATTTATTTTTAAATGTTATTTATTTACCTTACCTATTAATGTCACGCATTCAGGTTTATAAAAGAATTAACAATCTTATCAATTTTTAAACATCACATGCATTTATTCTTTCAATTAACTCTACGCATTATTCCAAATTTATATTAATATTTTGCAGTGACAGGATTGATATCTTAACTAATATTACAATGATAAAAGTGGACTTCTGAGGCTTTAGATTTCTAATAGAAAAACATAAAAAAACAGTATTAAACTTTTATTCTTGCTCTCGAGGTCGCTATTACGGGAAATTTGTTTGCTATAAATTTTGATGAACTTAAAATTTGTTTTAAACTAAAAGATAGATGTATGTTGGCTACACTTATATTCAAATATACTTATTGTTCTGAAGAGTCCCTGGAATCCTGGCTTTGTTCACATCCGCTTACACTTGACACAAAAAAACATACTTTATATTTCAAAAATACTTTTACGTCGCACTTTTAAAATTTACTTATAAAAAAACTCTTTACTTAATTTAAACAATTTCTCCCTTTACAACATTTCCGTCCTGGTCCCCACCAATCCGTCTTCCTCCGAGAAACTCCCTTTCAACTTCCGATCATTTAGTTTTTATTAAAAATCTAATCTCTCCCACTACCACCAATACGTTCTTTGTAAGTTTCCCACAGTTCTACAATTAGCTAAACCTAACGGTACACAGTTATTTCCCATGGCTATATCGTGCAAGAAGTGAAAAAAACACTCTATGAGACAAGGGACTATCTATTAAGTGCCCAGACTTTCTTTAACCCTGCTAGATATGTGGTTATGAAAAAGTATGTTTGACTATAGAAATTTTATAATAATATGATAAAAATTGTCGTCTTAAAAAAGCAAGTACTAAAAATGTTCTGTGGAATGAGCGTCTTATCTCTTTTTGAATGAAAATAAATTGTATTGGGCATTTTAAATCTAGATTCAAAGAGACTAAATCAGCGAGACAAATGCAAAGGTGTAATAAGAGTAAATTATTGTTGGAAAAGAGCAATAGGTATATTCTAAAATCATTGGGGTCATAAAACGTGATGTAAAAGTAATGCTCCGTGGGGTATATTTCTTCATTGGAGTGACAAGATGAAATATACTAGTTTAAAACGAAGACTCCTGTTTATTTATTTTTACTAAGAATAAACCAGTATAGCTGGTATATAACAAGCAGAGTTCTGCTTCACGTCAGAGTGCTCTATAAATATTGGAAAATAATTTATTTTAACATCCCTCAAACGTTTAAAGCTATTGAGTATTAACGTTTACTGACTGCTGTGTCGCGAAGCGTTAATGTTTTCAGAAATATTAAATTAACAGATAGTGAGTATAAAATAGAGGCAACACACGCTTATAATAGGCCTACTTTAAAATCATAAGAGCTATTAGGGTTTAATTTACAGGTGTTCGTTCTAATAAATATTTATCTCCCTTTATCAAACTTCTGCCGAGAACTATAACAATGGTATTTTCTTAGAAAATGTAACATGTAGATAACCTACATGTTGTCTTTCAAAGAAACAAAGGTATCATGGATATTTTGTCAAAAGAGCAAGTTATTTTCATCTTTCATCTCGTTTATATTTCTCACCACAATGGTCAAGTGTTTACTATCTTCCTTATTTGCCGAGCGGGACTGATACGTTTTGATTACCAAACTTTCCAAATGAACATTTATTTTTCCAAATCATATATTCATCTCCACTTTTCTACAATATCTGCAGCAGCTCAAGAATCAGGTCATAGGATTTTTCCCTTTTATTTCTAAGTGGAGCTTATATTTTAAATTACATAAAATAACTTTTTGTAATCAACAGCTCTTATATATTCCCGTTAACAGAAACAGTGTACGGAGATACCTGTTGCCTGACTGGCTACACAACCCTCACGGACTTATAGACACTAAATATTTGTAGGAAAATTATAGTCTTCAGTCTAATGAAATCGTTACATTAACGGACCAAACCTTAGACTCATGTCTCTCTTACTTGACGGGTAATCCAGAAAAATTAGGATTGCTATTATGTAAGAGTACTAAGGCCCAAGTAATATATAGGTATAGTCTTATACCCAGAGACTGTCGAAGGCCAACCAAGGGCATAAATTTTACATTACACATATGTTATATTTTTTATAACAGATATTTCAATTCAAGATTAAATCCATTTAATAACATTCAGTCAGTATGAAGAGGTAAATAAAGTAGTTCATGTGTAAACTAATTTCAATTATTAAAATAACTTTCTCAATGTTTTAGAATCATTTGAAATATCAATTACATATTTTCTCAACTGATACTCGTCTGCTCCTATTCTACTGCGTTCATACACTTATACATTCAGTAGTTTTTTTATTTAGATGCATCATAACTCAAAAATATGTGTATGAACCGCTTATTTATAACTTTGTTCAATCCAATTGTGAACTTATTTTCAATTCATACATTGTAAATTTATTCGCATATTTCAAAGATACTAAATCTTCATTTTCTAAGTAAAACTACTTGGTGATGTTTTAGTTTTTAAAAAAATAATAAATAATATTATTATATGTTACTTTATTTTCCAAAAATCATAAATGTGTAAAATAGTCTTCAGATAGACAGACACACACACACACACACACACACACACACAAACACACACACACAAACACACACACACACACACACACACACACAAACACACACAAACTCACACACACACACACACACACACACACACACACACACACACACACACACACACACACACACACACACATATATATATATATATATATATATATATATATATATATCGCAGTATGTATTCTTGTGTATTAATAAAGAACTAAGTCAAATTACAAATACAAGAATTATAATTCTTGTATTTGTATTTTGACTTAGTTCTTTATATATATATATCGCCTTGTCAGACGAAGACAAGAGCTGATGGCAATAAATTATACTTCGCTACTGCGTCACCTAAAGTTTACCCTCTGCTTACAGCATTTTATATCAGGGTTATAACAATTCAAAAAAGTTTAACAACTATTCTACCTACAGCATTACATTGGGTGTTCTGTTTCCAACACTGTTCTTCATGGTTTCAAAAAATGTACTCTAAGAACCCTTTAGTTGGAGACATTCTGTATTCAATACTCAGGCTCCAATTACTTGGTGTTAAAGTGTCATTTTGCTAGGCCCTTGGACTGCCAGTGTCCATTGATAATGTCTTCTTTATCATGCGTGTTGTAAATATATTTAATTAAACTTAATATATAAGTTTTTAATTTTATTTTATTTTAAATTCCTTTTAACTTTGGCCTATTAATTAGAGACACGCAGTTTATTTTCTAGCCTCCGATATTGGTAATTGCAATGATCACCTCAATCGCTTTTCCGATTGGGAAAACGTATTTCATCATTATTTGTCTGTAACAAAAAATATTTGAATAATTTCTAGAAATTGGAATATAATTTGATATAATTTTCAAACGAAATGTGTGATTCTTCAAACAAGCTATTTTATTGTTATTTTCACAACATTCGTCCCATAATGTTTTATTGACCCATGGGTTATTGAAAACGACGGACCTTTAAAGGAATTCTGAAGTTTTAAATTAAATCAGACTGGGAAGACTAATGGCTAAAGTTGAGCATTCTGACTGAAAGTTTTAATTGGAACCGACCTGTGCAATTATTAAGAGCTTCCGTTTGTCCTCAAGAGCTTAAGTCTTATAAACCTTTGTTAAAACCTTTTCTTAGAGTTTGTAAAAATAATGATCTAATAATAAGACCATATTTGAAACGGTGTTTTTAGTGTTAGTGCCAAATCAAAACATATTGAAAACTATTTTCCATTTTAATTACCGAGATTGTAACACGGGATTAAGCATTACCTTGAATGTGATATATACTTTCATTTATTCTCATTTACATTTTATAAATTTTTAAAATTAACTATTTTTCCAGTTAATTGATTATTTGTATTTTAATAATTACTATACGAGGAGGAAAATTACTTAATTATTCAAAAATATCCCAAATAAACGTTACTGAATAGGAGGTTTCAAATACCTATTACAAAACGAATAATAAAAAACCCGCTGGAGGTTACAGGTACCCTGGGATATGGTAATTTTGTGTGCTAGTTATTTTTATAGATAGTTTATTTGCTTTTTAAGAGATATTAGTGTGTAACATACATTTCAAAGTGTAAATAGATTTATGAATAGATAATTATTAGTTACCACTCAGGAAAAACCATCCCCAACATCAGACTACAAGCTTTCAGCTAGTGTCTGAAACGAACAATTGTAGCATGTGTTTCATGTCTACGTTAGAATGAAGAATGCTATTTGTATCCATCAGTCAGATAGTGTCTTCTATTAACACCCTAGATATCCTCAATATATTCTGATCTTATTTATCCTAACCAGTTTGTAAGATATCTTTATGAAGATATCCTGTTTTCAGTTTTCAAAAAGATATTCTCTAATGTTTTTCCCAGCTCGTATCCAAAATCCATTAACTTTCTGCCATTATCTGTTCTCTGGTCCCTTTCAATTAGGCAGTATATAATTAAGAGAGAAAGAGAAACCGTCTAGGTCTTTACGAACCGTAAAACCTATGTATTTTACACAGCAGACAATCTGCATAAAGTTTAAATGCTTGCAGGACGGGCTTTACGTTCCCCATATTTGATCCATTACAATAACTCTTTCAAAAACCAACTGTCACTATAAATGCAAGCTATTGGATTTTGCGTTGGTGTACAAACAGCATTTCAATAAACCTGCATTTGTGGTGGTTCGGGTTTAAACAAGGCCAATAAATCTGAGGTCAGTTTCCGCGATGGATCTGCAAGTAGCATTAATTAACTCTTTAATGGCAAATCAATATTGTGGCTGTATCGGGGAACTTATTTTGGTTTAGTGAATGTCGGCCAGTTTTATTTATTTCGTAGCTTGAAATGAATTTCTTGTAATGATTAAATTATTCTATTTTTTATAAAGCTAAGGCATCTATGCCCAGACATAATGTGGAACTGGTAATAAGAATTAAGTTGGGGTAATTAATAATTCCGGGTCAGGTAATGGCAATCATGGCTTACGTGTTCAGTACTGACATAGTAGTTATTACAGGTTTAGAAACATATTTTAAGGAAACATTAACCAAAAAAGATAAACATTTACGTAAAGAAATTACCGGTATTAATTGATTGAATACAGTTTTTCACTGGTTTTTTTCGTTTTTATGTATGTTACTCTAAAACACATTCAAAACTAGAAACAAATGATTTAAAGGTCAGTAAACGTAATCAGTGTTTAAAAATCGAAAAAATGGAACATTACCAACATGCATAACATTGTATAAACTCGAAGTTTCATAGAGTAACTTTTTTATACTATAATTAAATGCGGCATGTTTGCAACAAACCTACAAGGTATCCAGAAAGAATAGATTTGGTTACGAAAAATAAAACTGAAAAGGATCGGGTAATACCGAACAACTGTCTCAAACGGTTGAAATTAGCAAAGACAATTTACCTAGGTACAATTCTGTATAATCACAATGTTTTTTTAACATAGCATAACACGATTTTAGACTAATGTTAAATCTAGATTTTTTCAAAACACCTACAAAATATTCACAAAGGATGGATTTTGTTAATAAAAAATCGTGTTAGCATATGCAAAGATGCCCATGATCATTACATGTTATTTCTCATGTAACTACACTTTTTTATTACTCATTTTCTTGATATCGAATATTCCAGCAATTTATTTAGAATTATTCACTAATTAAATTTAGCCTTTAAGAATCCGAGTGCACGCAATATAAACCATGTTTTCGGAGTGTACGCATTATTTCGGAATCTATAACCAACAGTGCAATGTATTATTCTTAACGGATATCCAATTTTTAGATTATTCACAAAATTTTTAATTATACGGTCAACGTTATTGCAAGATTAGAGTAAATTTAACGATTTATCGGCGAATAAATCTTTGACTTGTTTGTGAAAAATCCATAGTTAATGAGCGTTACATTATGTGTAACAAATTAGCGGTAGTTGGATTAAGCTCTAGTTATTCAAAATATGTCCATAACCAGTAATGCGAATATTTACAGTTAACTACAAGGCGTGAGTATACCATTTAATTATTTGTGAAGCGTGTGGCCACGTGATGATGAGCTTGACTATATCGAATAAAGTAATGGCGATTGCATTAGTTATCAGATAATACAGTTTGTAAAAGTGTGACCATATTTTTAGCGGTTTATATTATATGCATACAATAACGTGCTTGTTGACAAGCAATCACTAAAGGGCTAAGGCTAGTTTAAATTAAAACTAATGTCATTACTGAATACCTTATGTTTGGATATTACACGTCAAGGCAAAGAAATGGCGGATGGATTAAATTTAATGTAGTATCGACAGTATTATTTCTTAAGTTGTTAAATATTGTAACAAAACCAATGTCATCACTGAATACTTTATGTTTGGCTATCATAAGTCAAGGGAAAGAAATGACGGATGGATTAAATTTAATGTAGTATCAATAGTATTATTAGTTAAGTTGTTAAATATTGTAGCAAAACTAATGTAATTACTGAATACCTTATGTTTGGTTATGATAGGTCAAGGCAAAAAATGACGGATGGATTAAATTTAATGTAGTATCAACAGTATTATTAGTTAAGTTGTTAAATATTGTAGCAAAACTAATGTCATTACTGAATACCTTAGGTTTGGCTGTTATAAGTCACGGCAAAGAAATGACGGATGGATGAAATTTAATGTAGTATCAACATTATTATTTGTTAAGTTGTTAAATATTGTAACAAAACTAATGTCATTACTGAATACCTTATGTTTGGCTATTATACGTCAAGGCAAAGAAATGACGGATGGATTAAATTTAATGTAGTATCAACAGTATTATTAGTTAAGTTGTAAAATATTGTAACAAAACTAATGTCATTACTGAATACCTTATGTTTGGCTATGATAAGTCAAGGCAAAAAATGACGGATGGATTAAATTTAATGTAGTATCAACAGTATTATTAGTTAAGTTGTAAAATATTGTAACAAAACTAATGTCATTACTGAATACCTTATGTTTGGCTATGATAAGTCAAGGCAAAAAATGACGGATGGATTAAATTCAATGTAGTATCAACAGTATTATTAGTTACGTTGTTAAATATTGTAACAAAACTAATGTCATTACTGAATACCTTATGTTTGGCTATGATAAGTCAAGGCAAAAAATGACGGATGGATTAAATTCAATGTAGTATCAACAGTATTATCAGTTAATTTGTTAAATATTGTAACAAAACTAATAACATTACTGGATACCTTATGTTTGGATATGATACGTCAAGGTAAAAAATGACGGTTGGATTAAATTTAATGTAGTATCAACAGTATTATTAGTTAAGATGTTAAATATTGTAACAAAACTAATGACATTACTGAATACCTTATGTTTGGCTATTATAAGTCAAGGCAAAGAAATGACGGATGGATTAAATTTAATGTAGTATCAACAGTATTATTAGTTAAGTTGTTAAAAATTGTAACACAACTAATGTCATTACTGAATACCTTATGTTTGGCTGTTATAAGTCACGGCAAAGAAATGACGGATGGATGAAATTTAATGTAGTATCAAAATTATTATTTGTTAAGTTGTTAAATATTGTAACAAAACTAATGTCATAACTGAATACCTTATGTTTGGCTATTTTAAGTCAAGGCAAAGAAATGACGAATGGATTAAATTTAATGTAGTATCAACAGTATTATTAGTTAAGTTGTTAAATATTGTAACAAAACTAATGTCATTACTGAATACCTTATGTTTGGCTATTATACGTCAAGGCAAAGAAATGACGGATGGATTATATTTAATGTAGTATCAACAGTATTATTAGTTAAGTTGTTAAAAATTGTAACAAAACTAATGTCATTACTGAATACCTTATGTTTGGTTATGATAGGTCAAGGCAAAAAATGAGGGATGGATTAAATTTAATGTAGTATCAACAGTATTATAAGTTAAGATGTTAAATATTGTAGCAAAACTAATGTCATTACTGAATACCTTATGTTTGGCTGTTATAAGTCACGGCAAAGAAATGACGGATGGATGAAATTTAATGTAGTATCAACATTATAATTTGTTAAGTTGTTAAATATTGTAACAAAACTAATGTCATTACTGAATACCTTATGTTTGGCTATTTTAAGTCAAGGCAAAGAAATGACGAATGGATTAAATTTAATGTAGTATTAACAGTATTATTAGTTAAGTTGTTAAATATTGTAACAAAACTAATGTCATTACTGAATACCTTATGTTTGGCTATTATACGTCAAGGCAAAGAAATGACGGATGGATTATATTTAATGTAGTATCAACAGTATTATTAGTTAAGTTGTAAAATATTGTAACAAAACTAATGTCATTACTGAATAGCTTATGTTTGGCTATGATAAGTCAAGGCAAAAAATGATGGATGGATTAAATTTAATGTAGTATCAACAGCATTATTAGTTAAGTTGTAAAATATTGTAACAAAACTAATGTCATTACTGAATACCTTATGTTTGGCTATGATAAGTCAAGGCAAAAAATGACGGATGGACTAAATTCAATGTAGTATCAACAGTATTATTAGTTAATTTGTTAAATATTGTAACAAAACTAATGACATTACTGAATACCTTATGTTTGGATATGATACGTCAAGGCAAAAAATGACGGTTGGATTAAATTTAATGTAGTATCAACAGTATTATTAGTTAAGTTGTTAACTATTGCAACAAAACTAATGTCATTACTGAATACCTTATGTTTGTCTATTATAAGTCAAGGCAAAGAAATGACGGATGGATTAAATTTAATGTAGTTTCAACAGTATTATTAGTTACGCTGTTAAATATTGTAACAAAACTAATGTCATTACTGAATACCTTATGTTTGGCTATGATACGTCAAGGCAAAAAATGACGGATGGATTAAATTCAATGTAGTATCAACAGTATTATCAGTTAATTTGTTAAATATTGTAACAAAACTAATTACATTACTGAATACCTTATGTTTGGATATGATACGTCAAGGCAAAAAATGACGGTTGGATTAAATTTAATGTAGTATCAACAGTATTATTAGTTACGTTGTTAAATATTGTAACAAAACTAATGTCATTACTGAATACCTTATGTTTGGCTATTATAAGTCAAGGCAAAGAAATGACGGATGGATTAAATTTAATGTATTATCAACAGTATTATTGGTTAAGTTGTAAAATATTGTAACAAAACTAATGTCATTACTGAATACCTTATGTTTGGCTATGATAAGTCAAGGCAAAAAATGACGGATGGATTAAATTTAATGTAGTATCAACAGTATTATTAGTTAAGTTGTAAAATATTGTAACAAAACTAATGTCATTACTGAATACCTTATGTTTGTCTATTATAAGTCAAGGCAAAGAAATGACGGATGGATTAAATTTAATGTAGTATCAACAGTATTATTAGTTAAGTTGTAAAATATTGTAACAAAACTAATGTCATTACTGAATACCTTATGTTTGGATATGATACGTCAAGGCAAAAAATGACGGTTGGATTAAATTTAATGTAGTATCAACAGTATTATTAGTTAAGTTGTAAAATATTGTAACAAAACTAATGTCATTACTGAATACCTTATGTTTGGCTATGATAATTCAAGGCAAAAAATGACGGATGGATTAAATTTAATGTAGTATCAACAGTATTATTAGTTAAGTTGTAAAATATTATAACAAAACTAATGTCATTACTGAATACCTTATGTTTGGCTATGATAAGTCAAGGCAAAAAATGACGGATGAATTAAATTCAATGTAGTATCAACAGTATTATTAGTTAATTTGTTAAATATTGTAACAAAACTAATGACATTACTGAATACCTTATGTTTAGATATGATACGTCAAGGCAAAAAATGACGGTTGGATTAAATTTAATGTAGTATCAACAGTATTATTAGTTAAGTTGTTAAATATTGTAACAAAACTAATGTCATTACTGAATACCTTATGTTTGTCTATTATAGGTCAAGGCAAAGAAATGACGGATGGATTAAATTTAATGTAGTATCAACAGTATTATTAGTTACGTTATTAAATATTGTAACAAAACTAATGTCATTACTGAATACCTTATGTTTGGCTATGATAAGTCAAGGCAAAAAAAGACGGATGGATTAAATTTAATGTAGTATCAACAGTATTATTAGTTAAGTTGTTAAATATTATAGAAAAACTAATGTCATTACTGAATACCTTATGTTTGGCTGTTATAAGTCACGGCAAAGAAATGACGGATGGATGAATTTTAATGTAGTATCAACAGTATTATTAGTTAAGTTGTTAAAAATTGTAACACAACTAATGTCATTACTGAATACCTTATGTTTGGTTATGATAGGTCAAGGCAAAAAATGACGGATGGATTAAATTTAATGTAGTATCAACAGTATTATTAGTTAAGTTGTTAAATATTGTAGCAAAACTAATGTCATTACTGAATACCTTATGTTTGGCTGTTATAAGTCACGGCAAAGAAATGACGGATGGATGAAATTTAATGTAGTATCAAAATTATTATTTGTTAAGTTGTTAAATATTGTAACAAAACTAATGTCATAACTGAATACCTTATGTTTGGCTATTTTAAGTCAAGGCAAAGAAATGACGAATGGATTAAATTTAATGTAGTATCAACAGTATTATTAGTTAAGTTGTTAAATATTGTAACAAAACTAATGTCATTACTGAATACCTTATGTTTGGCTATTATACGTCAAGGCAAAGAAATGACGGATGGATTATATTTAATGTAGTATCAACAGTATTATTAGTTAAGTTGTTAAAAATTGTAACAAAACTAATGTCATTACTGAATACCTTATGTTTGGTTATGATAGGTCAAGGCAAAAAATGAGGGATGGATTAAATTTAATGTAGTATCAACAGTATTATAAGTTAAGATGTTAAATATTGTAGCAAAACTAATGTCATTACTGAATACCTTATGTTTGGCTGTTATAAGTCACGGCAAAGAAATGACGGATGGATGAAATTTAATGTAGTATCAACATTATTATTTGTTAAGTTGTTAAATATTGTAACAAAACTAATGTCATTACTGAATACCTTATGTTTGGCTATTTTAAGTCAAGGCAAAGAAATGACGAATGGATTAAATTTAATGTAGTATTAACAGTATTATTAGTTAAGTTGTTAAATATTGTAACAAAACTAATGTCATTACTGAATACCTTATGTTTGGCTATTATACGTCAAGGCAAAGAAATGACGGATGGATTATATTTAATGTAGTATCAACAGTATTATTAGTTAAGTTGTAAAATATTGTAACAAAACTAATGTCATTACTGAATACCTTATGTTTGGCTATGATAAGTCAAGGCAAAAAATGATGGATGGATTAAATTTAATGTAGTATCAACAGCATTATTAGTTAAGTTGTAAAATATTGTAACAAAACTAATGTCATTACTGAATACCTTATGTTTGGCTATGATAAGTCAAGGCAAAAAATGACGGATGGATTAAATTCAATGTAGTATCAACAGTATTATTAGTTAATTTGTTAAATATTGTAACAAAACTAATGACATTACTGAATACCTTATGTTTGGATATGATACGTCAAGGCAAAAAATGACGGTTGGATTAAATTTAATGTAGTATCAACAGTATTATTAGTTAAGTTGTTAACTATTGTAACAAAACTAATGTCATTACTGAATACCTTATGTTTGTCTATTATAAGTCAAGGCAAAGAAATGACGGATGGATTAAATTTAATGTAGTTTCAACAGTATTATTAGTTACGCTGTTAAATATTGTAACAAAACTAATGTCATTACTGAATACCTTATGTTTGGCTATGATACGTCAAGGCAAAAAATGACGGATGGATTAAATTCAATGTAGTATCAACAGTATTATCAGTTAATTTGTTAAATATTGTAAAAAAACTAATTACATTACTGAATACCTTATGTTTGGATATGATACGTCAAGGCAAAAAATGACGGTTGGATTAAATTTAATGTAGTATCAACAGTATTATTAGTTAAGTTGTTAAATATTGTAACAAAACTAATGTCATTACTGAATACCTTATGTTTGGCTATTATAAGTCAAGGCAAAGAAATGACGGATGGATTAAATTTAATGTATTATCAACAGTATTATTGGTTAAGTTGTAAAATATTGTAACAAAACTAATGTCATTACTGAATACCTTATGTTTGGCTATGATAAGTCAAGGCAAAAAATGACGGATGGATTAAATTTAATGTAGTATCAACAGTATTATTAGTTAAGTTGTAAAATATTGTAACAAAACTAATGTCATTACTGAATACCTTATGTTTGGCTATGATAAGTCAAGGCAAAAAATGACGGATGGATTAAATTCAATGTAGTATCAACAGTATTATTAGTTAATTTGTTAAATATTGTAACAAAACTAATGACATTACTGAATACCTTATATTTGGATATGATACGTCAAGGCAAAAAATGACGGTTGGATTAAATTTAATGTAGTATCAAGAGTATTTTTTAATTAAGTTGTTAAATATTGTAACAAAACTAATGTCATTACTGAATACCTTATGTTTGTCTATTATAAGTCAAGGCAAAGAAATGACGGATGGATTAAATTTAATGTAGTATCAACAGTATTATTAGTTAAGTTGTTAAATATTGTAACAAAACTAATGTCATTACTGAATACCTTATGTTTGGATATGATACGTCAAGGCAAAAAATGACGGTTGGATTAAATTTAATGTAGTATCAACAGTATTATTAGTTAAGTTGTAAAATATTGTAACAAAACTAATGTCATTACTGAATACCTTAAGTTTGGCTATGATAAGTCAAGGCAAAAAATGACGGATGGATTAAATTTAATGTAGTATCAACAGTATTATTAGTTAAGTTGTAAAATATTGTAACAAAACTAATGTCATTACTGAATACCTTATGTTTGGCTATGATAAGTCAAGGCAAAAAATGACGGATGAATTAAATTCAATGTAGTATCAACAGTATTATTAGTTAATTTGTTAAATATTGTAACAAAACTAATGACATTACTGAATACCTTATGTTTAGATATGATACGTCAAGGCAAAAAATGACGGTTGGATTAAATTTAATGTAGTATCAACAGTATTATTAGTTAAGTTGTTAAATATTGTAACAAAACTAATGTCATTACTGAATACCTTATGTTTGTCTATTATAGGTCAAGGCAAAGAAATGACGGATGGATTAAATTTAATGTAGTATCAACAGTATTATTAGTTACGTTATTAAATATTGTAACAAAACTAATGTCATTACTGAATACCTTATGTTTGGCTATGATAAGTCAAGGCAAAAAAAGACGGATGGATTAAATTTAATGTAGTATCAACAGTATTATTAGTTAAGTTGTTAAATATTATAGAAAAACTAATGTCATTACTGAATACCTTATGTTTGGCTGTTATAAGTCAAGGCAAAGAAATGACGAATGGATTAAATTTAATGTAGTATCAACAGTATTATTAGTTAAGTTGTTAAATATTGTAACAAAACTAATGACATTACTGAATACCTTATGTTTGGATATGATACGTCAAGGCAAAAAATGACGGTTGGATTAAATTTAATGTAGTATCAACAGTATTTTTTAATTAAGTTGTTAAATATTGTAACAAAACTAATGTCATTACTGAATACCTTATGTTTGTCTATTATAAGTCAAGGCAAAGAAATGACGGATGGATTAAATTTAATGTAGTATCAACAGTATTATTAGTTAAGTTGTTAAATATTGTAACAAAACTAATGTCATTACTGAATACCTTATTTTTGGATATGATACGTCAAGGCAAAAAATGACGGTTGGATTAAATTTAATGTAGTATCAACAGTATTATTAGTTAAGTTGTAAAATATTGTAACAAAACTAATGTCATTACTGAATACCTTATGTTTGGCTATGATAAGTCAAGGCAAAAAATGACGGATGGATTAAATTTAATGTAGTATCAACAGTATTATTAGTTAAGTTGTAAAATATTGTAACAAAACTAATGTCATTACTGAATACCTTATGTTTGGCTATGATAAGTCAAGGCAAAAAATGACGGATGGATTAAATTCAATGTAGTATCAACAGTATTATTAGTTAATTTGTTAAATATTGTAACAAAACTAATGACATTACTGAATACCTTATGTTTGGATATGATACGTCAAGGCAAAAACTGACGGTTGGATTAAATTTAATGTAGTATCAACAGTATTATTAGTTAAGTTGTTAAATATTGTAACAAAACTAATGTCATTACTGAATACCTTATGTTTGGCTATTATACGTCAAGGCAAAGAAATGATGGATGGATTATATTTAATGTAGTATCAACAGTATTATTAGTTAGGTTGTTAAAAATTGTAACAAAACTAATGTCATTACTGAATACCTTATGTTTGGTTATGATAGGTCAAGGCAAAAAATGAGGGATGGAATAAATTTAATGTAGTATCAACAGTATTATAAGTTAAGATGTTAAATATTGTAGCAAAACTAATGTCATTACTGAATACCTTATGTTTGGCTGTTATAAGTCACGGCAAAGAAATGACGGATGGATGAAATTTAATGTAGTATCAACATTATTATTTGTTAAGTTGTTAAATATTGTAACAAAACTAATGTCATTACTGAATACCTTATGTTTGGCTATTTTAAGTCAAGGCAAAGAAATGACGAATGGATTAAATTTAATGTAGTATTAACAGTATTATTAGTTAAGTTGTTAAATATTGTAACAAAACTAATGTCATTACTGAATACCTTATGTTTGGCTATTATACGTCAAGGCAAAGAAATGACGGATGGATTATATTTAATGTAGTATCAACAGTATTATTAGTTAAGTTGTAAAATATTGTAACAAAACTAATGTCATTACTGAATACCTTATGTTTGGCTATGATAAGTCAAGGCAAAAAATGATGGATGGATTAAATTTAATGTAGTATCAACAGTATTATTAGTTAAGTTGTAAAATATTGTAACAAAACTAATGTCATTACTGAATACCTTATGTTTGGCTATGATAAGTCAAGGCAAAAAATGACGGATGGAATAAATTCAATGTAGTATCAACAGTATTATTAGTTAATTTGTTAAATATTGTAACAAAACTAATGACATTACTGAATACCTTATGTTTCGATATGATACGTCAAGGCAAAAAATGACGGTTGGATTAAATTTAATGTAGTATCAACAGTATTATTAGTTAAGTTGTTAACTATTGTAACAAAACTAATGTCATTACTGAATACCTTATGTTTGTCTATTATAAGTCAAGGCAAAGAAATGACGGATGGATTAAATTTAATGTAGTTTCAACAGTATTATTAGTTACGTTGTTAAATATTGTAACAAAAGTAATGTCATTACAGAATACCTTATGTTTGGCTATGATAAGTCAAGGCAAAAAATGACGGATGGATTAAATTCAATGTAGTATCAACAGTATTATCAGTTAATTTGTTAAATATTGTAACAAAACTAATTACATTACTGAATACCTTATGTTTGGATATGATACGTCAAGGCAAAAAATGACGGTTGGATTAAATTTAATGTAGTATCAACAGTATTATTAGTTAAGTTGTTAAATATTGTAAAAAAACTAATGTCATTACTGAATACCTTATGTTTGGCTATTTTAAGTCAAGGCAAAGAAATGACGAATGGATTAAATTTAATGTAGTATTAACCGTATTATTAGTTAAGTTGTTAAATATTGTAACAAAACTAATGTCATTACTGAATACCTTATGTTTGGCTATTATACGTCAAGGCAAAGAAATGACGGATGGATTAAATTCAATGTAGTATCAACAGTATTATTAGTTAATTTGTTAAATATTGTAACAAAACTAATGACATTACTGAATACCTTATGTTTGGATATGATACGTCAAGGCAAAAAATGACGGTTGGATTAAATTTAATGTAGTATCAACAGTATTATTAGGTAAGTTGTTAAATATTGTAACAAAACTAATGTCATTACTGAATACCTTATGTTTGGCTATTATAAGTCAAGGCAAAGAAATGACGGATGGATTAAATTTAATGTAGTATCAACAGTATTATTGGTTAAGTTGTAAAATATTGTAACAAAACTAATGTCATTACTGAATACCTTATGTTTGGCTATGATAAGTCAAGGCAAAAAATGACGGATGGATTAAATTTAATGTAGTATCAACAGTATTATTAGTTAAGTTGTAAAATATTGTAACAAAACTAATGTCATTAGTGAATACCTTATGTTTGGCTATGATAAGTCAAGGCAAAAAATGACGGATGGATTAAATTCAATGTAGTATCAACAGTATTATTAGTTAATTTGTTAAATATTGTAACAAAACTAATGACATTACTGAATACCTTATATTTGGATATGATACGTCAAGGCAAAAAATGACGGTTGGATTAAATTTAATGTAGTATCAACAGTATTTTTTAATTAAGTTGTTAAATATTGTAACAAAACTAATGTCATTACTGAATACCTTATGTTTGTCTATTATAAGTCAAGGCAAAGAAATGACGGATGGATTAAATTTAATGTAGTATCAACAGTATTATTAGTTAGGTTGTTAAATATTGTAACAAAACTAATGTCATTACTGAATACCTTATGTTTGGATATGATACGTCAAGGCAAAAAATGACGGTTGGATTAAATTTAATGTAGTATCAACAGTATTATTAGTTAAGTTGTAAAATATTGTAACAAAACTAATGTCATTACTGAATACCTTATGTTTGGCTATGATAAGTCAAGGCAAAAAATGACGGATGGATTAAATTTAATGTAGTATCAACAGTATTATTAGTTAAGTTGTAAAATATTGTAACAAAACTAATGTCATTACTGAATACCTTATGTTTGGCTATGATAAGTCAAGGCAAAAAATGACGGATGGATTAAATTCAATGTAGTATCAACAGTATTATTAGTTAATTTGTTAAATATTGTAACAAAACTAATGACATTACTGAATACCTTATGTTTATATATGATACGTCAAGGCAAAAAATGACGGTTGGATTAAATTTAATGTAGTATCAACAGTATTATTAGTTAAGTTGTTAAATATTGTAACAAAACTAATGTCATTACTGAATACCTTATGTTTGTCTATTATAGGTCAAGGCAAAGAAATGACGGATGGATTAAATTTAATGTAGTATCAACAGTATTATTAGTTACGTTATTATATATTGTAACAAAACTAATGTCATTACTGAATACCTTATGTTTGGCTATGATAAGTCAAGGCAAAAAAAGACGGATGGATTAAATTTAATGTAGTATCAACAGTATTATTAGTTAAGTTGTTAAATATTATAGCAAAACTAATGTCATTACTGAATACCTTATGTTTGGCTGTTATAAGTCACGGCAAAGAAATGACGGATGGATGAAATTTAATGTAGTATCAACATTATTATTTGTTAAGTTGTTAAATATTGTAACAAAACTAATGTCATTACTGAATACCTTATGTTTGGCTATTTTAAGTCAAGGCAAAGAAATGACGAATGGATTAAATTTAATGTAGTATCAACAGTATTATTAGTTAAGTTGTTAAATATTGTAACAAAACTAACGTCATTACTGAATACCTTATGTTTGGCTATTATAAGTCAAGGCAAAGAAATGACGGATGGATTAAATTTAATGTAGTATCAACAGTATTATTAGTTAAGTTGTTAAATATTGTAACAAAACTAATGTCATTACTGAATACCTTATGTTTGGATATGATACGTCAAGGCAAAAAATGACGGTTGGATTAAATTTAATGTAGTATCAACAGTATTATTAGTTAAGTTGTAAAATATTGTAACAAAACTAATGTCATTACTGAATACCTTATGTTTGGCTATGATAAGTCAAGGCAAAAAATGACGGATAGATTAAATTTATTGTAGTATCAACAGTATTATAATTAAGTTGTAAAATATTGTAACAAAACTAATGTCATTACTGAATACCTTACGTTTGGCTATGATAAGTCAAGGCAAAAAATGACGGATGGATTAAATTCAATGTAGTATCAACAGTATTATTAGTTAATTTGTTAAATATTGTAACAAAACTAATGACATTACTGAATACCTTATGTTTGGATATGATACGTCAAGGCAAAAAATGACGGTTGGATTAAATTTAATGTAGTATCAACAGTATTTTTTAATTAAGTTGTTAAATATTGTAACAAAACTAATGTCATTACTGAATACCTTATGTTTGTCTATTATAAGTCAAGGCAAAGAAATGACGGATGGATTAAATTTAATGTAGTATCAACAGTATTATTAGTTAAGTTGTTAAATATTGTAACAAAACTAATGTCATTACTGAATACCTTATGTTTGGATATGATACGTCAAGGCAAAAAATGACGGTTGGATTAAATTTAATGTAGTATCAACAGTATTATTAGTTAAGTTGTAAAATATTGTAACAAAACTAATGTCATTACTGAATACCTTATGTTTGGCTATGATAAGTCAAGGCAAAAAATGACGGATGGATTAAATTTAATGTAGTATCAACAGTATTATTAGTTAAGTTGTAAAATATTGTAACAAACTAATGTCATTACTGAATACCTTATGTTTGGCTATGATAAGTCAAGGCAAAAAATGACGGATGGATTAAATTCAATGTAGTATCAACAGTATTATTAGTTAATTTGTTAAATATTGTAACAAAACTAATGACATTACTGAATACCTTATGTTTGGATATGATACGTCAAGGCAAAAAATGACGGTTGGATTAAATTTAATGTAGTATCAACAGTATTATTAGTTAAGTTGTTAAATATTGTAACAAAACTAATGTCATTACTGAATACCTTATGTTTGTCTATTATAAGTCAAGGCAAAGAAATGACGGATGGATTAAATTTAATGTAGTTTCAACAGTATTATTAGTTACGTTGTTAAATATTGTAACAAAACTAATGTCATTACTGAATACCTTATGTTTGGCTATGATAAGTCAAGGCAAAAAATGACGGATGGATTAAATTCAATGTAGTATCAACAGTATTATCAGTTAATTTGTTAAATATTGTAACAAAACTAATGACATTACTGAATACCTTATGTTTGGATATGATACGTCAAGGCAAAAAATGACGGTTGGATTAAATTTAATGTAGTATCAACAGTATTATTGGTTAAGTTGTAAAATATTGTAACAAAACTAATGTCATTACTGAATACCTTATGTTTGGCTATGATAAGTCAAGGCAAAAAATGACGGATGGATTAAATTTAATGTAGTATCAACAGTATTATTAATTAAGTTGTAAAATATTGTAACAAAACTAATGTCATTACTGAATACCTTATGTTTGGCTATGATAAGTCAAGGCAAAAAATGACGGATGGATTAAATTCAATGTAGTATCAACAGTATTATTAGTTAATTTGTTAAATATTGTAACAAAACTAATGTCATTACTGAATACCTTATGTTTGTCTATTATAAGTCAAGGCAAAGAAATGACGGATGGATTAAATTTAATGTAGTATCAACAGTTTTATTAGTTAAGTTGTTAAATATTGTAACAAAACTAATGTCATTACTGAATACCTTATGTTTGGATATGATACGTCAAGGCAAAAAATGACGGTTGGATTAAATTTAATGTAGTATCAACAGTATTATTAGTTAAGTTGTAAAATATTGTAACAAAACTAATGTCATTACTGAATACCTTATGTTTGGCTATGATAAGTCAAGGCAAAAAATGACGGATGGATTAAATTTAATGTAGTATCAACAGTATTATTAGTTAAGTTGTAATATATTGTAACAAAACTAATGTCATTACTGAATACCTTATGTTTGGCTATTTTAAGTCAAGGCAAAGAAATGACGAATGGATTAAATTTAATGTAGTATCAACAGTATTATTAGTTAAGTTGTTAAATATTGTAACAAAACTAATGTCATTACTGAATACCTTATGTTTGGCTATTATACGTCAAGGCAAAGAAATGACGGATGGATTAAATTTAATGTAGTATCAACAGTATTATTAGTTAAGTTGTAAAATATTGTAACAAAACTAATGTCATTACTGAATACCTTATGTTTGGCTATGATAAGTCAAGGCAAAAAATGACGGATGGATTAAATTCAATGTAGTATCAACAGTATTATTAGTTAATTTGTTAAATATTGTAACAAAACTAATGACATTACTGAATACCTTATGTTTGGATATGATATGTCAGGCAAAAAATGACGGTTGGATTAAATTTAATGTAGTATCAACAGTATTTTTTAATTAAGTTGTTAAATATTGTAACAAAACTAATGTCATTACTGAATACCTTATGTTTGTCTATTATAAGTCAAGGCAAAGAAATGACGGATGGATTAAATTTAATGTAGTATCAACAGTATTATTAGTTAAGTTGTTAAATATTGTAACAAAACTAATGTCATTACTGAATACCTTATGTTTGGATATGATACGTCAAGGCAAAAAATGACGGTTGGATTAAATTTAATGTAGTATCAACAGTATTATTAGTTAAGTTGTAAAATATTGTAACAAAACTAATGTCATTACTGAATACCTTATGTTTGGCTATGATAAGTCAAGGCAAAAAATGACGGATGGATTAAATTTAATGTAGTATCAACAGTATTATTAGTTAAGTTGTAAAATATTGTAACAAAACTAATGTCATTACTGAATACCTTATGTTAGGCTATGATAAGTCAAGGCAAAAAATGACGGATGGATTAAATTCAATGTAGTATCAACAGTATTATTAGTTAATTTGTTAAATATTGTAACAAAACTAATGACATTACTGAATACCTTATGTTTGGATATGATACGTCAAGGCAAAAAATGACGGTTGGATTAAATTTAATGTAGTATCAACAGTATTATTAGTTAAGTTGTTAAATATTGTAACAAAACTAATGTCATTACTGAATACCTTATGTTTGTCTATTATAAGTCAAGGCAAAGAAATGACGGATGGATTAAATTTAATGTAGTTTCAACAGTATTATTAGTTACGTTGTTAAATATTGTAACAAAACTAATGTCATTACTGAATACCTTATGTTTGGCTATGATAAGTCAAGGCAAAAAATGACGGATGGATTAAATTCAATGTAGTATCAACAGTATTATTAGTTAATTTGTTAAATATTGTAACAAAACTAATGACATTACTGAATACCTTATGTTTGGATATGATACGTCAAGGCAAAAAATGACGGTTGGATTAAATTTAATGTAGTATCAACAGTATTATTGGTTAAGTTGTAAAATATTGTAACAAAACTAATGTCATTACTGAATACCTTATGTTTGGCTATGATAAGTCAAGGCAAAAAATGACGGATGGAAATAATTTAATGTAGTATCAACAGTATTATTAGTTAAGTTGTAAAATATTGTAACAAAACTAATGTCATTACTGAATACCTTATGTTTGGCTATGATAAGTCAAGGCAAAAAATGACGGATGGATTAAATTCAATGTAGTATCAACAGTATTATTAGTTAATTTGTTAAATATTGTAACAAAACTAATGACATTACTGAATACCTTATATTTGGATATGATACGTCAAGGCAAAAAATGACGGTTGGATTAAATTTAATGTAGTATCAACTGTATTTTTTAATTAAGTTGTTAAATATTGTAACAAAACTAATGTCATTACTGAATACCTTATGTTTGTCTATTATAAGTCAAGGCAAAGAAATGACGGATGGATTAAATTTAATGTAGTATCAACAGTATTATTAGTTAAGTTGTTAAATATTGTAACAAAACTAATGTCATTACTGAATACCTTATATTTGGATATGATACGTCAAGGCAAAAAATGACGGTTGGATTAAATTTAATGTAGTATCAACAGTATTATTAGTTAAGTTGTAAAATATTGTAACAAAACTAATGTCATTACTGAATACCTTATGTTTGGTTATGATAAGTCAAGGCAAAAAATGACGGATGGATTAAATTTAATGTAGTATCAACAGTATTATTAGTTAAGTTGTAAAATATTGTAACAAAACTAATGTCATTACTGAATACCTTATGTTTGGCTATGATAAGTCAAGGCAAAAAATGACGGATGGATTAAATTCAATGTAGTATCAACAGTATTATTAGTTAATTTGTTAAATATTGTAACAAAACTAATGACATTACTGAATACCTTATGTTTGGATATGATACGTCAAGGCAAAAAATGACGGTTGGATTAAATTTAATGTAGTATCAACAGTATTATTAGTTAAGTTGTTAAATATTGTAACAAAACTAATGTCATTACTGAATACCTTATGTTTGTCTATTATAAGTCAAGGCAAAGAAATGACGGATGGATTAAATTTAATGTAGTTTCAACAGTATTATTAGTTACGTTGTTAAATATTGTAACAAAACTAATGTCATTACTGAATACCTTATGTTTGGCTATGATAAGTCAAGGCAAAAAATGACGGATGGATTAAATTCAATGTAGTATCAACAGTATTATTAGTTAATTTGTTAAATATTGTAACAAAACTAATGACATTACTGAATACCTTATGTTTGGATATGATACGTCAAGGCAAAAAATGACGGTTGGATTAAATTTAATGTAGTATCAACAGTATAATTGGTTAAGTTGTAAAATATTGTAACAAAACTAATGTCATTACTGAATACCTTATGTTTGGCTATGATAAGTCAAGGCAAAAAATGACGGATGGATTAAATTTAATGTAGTATCAACAGTATTATTAGTTAAGTTGTAAAATATTGTAACAAAACTAATGTCATTACTGAATACCTTATGTTTGGCTAAGATAAGTCAAGGCAAAAAATGACGGATGGATTAAATTCAATGTAGTATCAACAGTATTATTAGTTAATTTGTTAAATATTGTAACAAAACTAATGACATTACTGAATACCTTATATTTGGATATGATACGTCAAGGCAAAAAATGACGGTTGGATTAAATTTAATGTAGTATCAACAGTATTTTTTAATTAAGTTGTTAAATATTGTAACAAAACTAATGTCATTACTGAATACCTTATGTTTGTCTATTATAAGTCAAGGCAAAGAAATGACGGATGGATTAAATTTAATGTAGTATCAACAGTATTATTAGTTAAGTTGTTAAATATTGTAACAAAACTAATGTCATTACTGAATACCTTATGTTTGGATATGATACGTCAAGGCAAAAAATGACGGTTGGATTAAATTTAATGTAGTATCAACAGTATTATTAGTTAAGTTGTAAAATATTGTAACAAAACTAATGTCATTACTGAATACCTTATGTTTGGTTATGATAAGTCAAGGCAAAAAATGACGGATGGATTAAATTTAATGTAGTATCAACAGTATTATTAGTTAAGTTGTAATATATTGTAACAAAACTAATGCCATTACTGAATACCTTATGTTTGGCTATGATAAGTCAAGGCAAAAAATGACGGATGGATTAAATTCAATGTAGTATCAACAGTATTATTAGTTAATTTGTTAAATATTGTAACAAAACTAATGACATTACTGAATACCTTATGTTTATATATGATACGTCAAGGCAAAAAATGACGGTTGGATTAAATTTAATGTAGTATCAACAGTATTATTAGTTAAGTTGTTAAATATTGTAACAAAACTAATGTCATTACTGAATACCTTATGTTTGTCTACTATAGGTCAAGGCAAAGAAATGACGGATGGATTAAATTTAATGTAGTATCAACAGTATTATTAGTTACGTTATTAAATATTGTAACAAAACTAATGTCATTACTGAATACCTTATGTTTGGCTATGATAAGTCAAGGCAAAAAATGACGGTTGGATTAAATTTAATGTAGTATCAACAGTATTATTAGTTAAGTTGTTAAATATTGTAACAAAACTAATGTCATTACTGAATACCTTATGTTTGGCTATTATAAGTCAAGGCAAAAAATGACGGATGGATTAAATTCAATGTAGAATCAACAGTATTATTAGTTAATTTGTTAAGTTTTATAGCAAAACTAATGTCATTACTGAATACCTTATGTTTGGCTATTTTAAGTTAAGGCAAAGAAATGACGAATGGATTAAATTTAATGTAGTATCAACAGTATTATTAGTTAAGTTGTTAAATATTGTAACAAAACTAATGTCATTACTGAATACCTTATGTTTGGCTATTATACGTCAAGGCAAAGAAATGACGGATGGATTAAATTTAATGTAGTATCAACAGTATTATTAGTTAAGTAGTAAAATATTGTAACAAAACTAATGTCATTACTGAATACCTTATGTTTGGCTATGATAACTCAAGGCAAAAAATGACGGATAGATTAAATTTAATGTAGTATCAACAGTATTATTAGTTAAGTTGTAAAATATTGTAACAAAACTAATGTCATTACTGAATACCTTATGTTTGGCTATGATAAGTCAAGGCAAAAAATGACGGATGGATTAAATTCAATGTAGAATCAACAGTATTATTAGTTAATTTGTTAAATATTGTAACAAAACTAATGACATTACTGAATACCTTATGTTTGGATATGATATGTCAAGGCAAAAAATGATGGTTGGATTAAATTTAATGTAGTATCAACAGTATTTTTTAATTAAGTTGTTAAATATTGTAACAAAACTAATGTCATTACTGAATACCTTATGTTTGTCTATTATAAGTCAAGGCAAAGAAATGACGGATGGATTAAATTTAATGTAGTATCAACAGTATTATTAGTTAAGTTGTTAAATATTGTAACAAAACTAATGTCATTACTGAATACCTTATGTTTGGCTATGATAAGTCAAGGCAAAAAATGACGGATGGATTAAATTCAATGTAGTATCAACAGTATTATTAGTTAATTTGTTAAATATTGTAACAAAAGTAATGACATTACTGAATACCTTATGTTTGGATATGATACGTCAAGGCAAAAAATGACGGATGGATTAAATTTAATGTAGTATCAACAGTATTATTAGTTAAGTTGTAAAATATTGTAACAAAACTAATGTCATTACTGAATACCTTATGTTTGGCTATGATAAGTCAAGGCAAAAAATGACGGATGGATTAAATTTAATGTAGTATCAACAGTATTATTAGTTAAGTTGTAAAATATTGTAACAAAACTAATGTCATTACTGAATACCTTATGTTTGGCTATGATAAGTCAAGGCAAAAAATGACGGATGGATTAAATTCAATGTAGTATCAACAGTATTATTAGTTAATTTGTTAAATATTGTAACAAAACTAATGACATTACTGAATACCTTATGTTTGGATATGATACGTCAAGGCAAAAAATGACGGTTGGATTAAATTTAATGTAGTATCAACAGTATTATTAGTTAAGTTGTTAAATATTGTAACAAAACTAATGTCATTACTGAATACCTTATGTTTGTCTATTATAAGTCAAGGCAAAGAAATGACGGATGGATTAAATTTAATGTAGTTTCAACAGTATTATTAGTTACGTTGTTAAATATTGTAACAAAACTAATGTCATTACTGAATACCTTATGTTTAGCTATGATAAGTCAAGGCAAAAAATGACGGATGGATTAAATTCAATGTAGTATCAACAGTATTATCAGTTAATTTGTTAAATATTGTAACAAAACTAATGACATTACTGAATACCTTATGTTTGGATATGATACGTCAAGGCAAAAAATGACGGTTGGATTAAATTTAATGTAGTATCAACAGTATTATTAGTTAAGTTGTTAAATATTGTAACAAAACTAATGTCATTACTGAATACCTTATGTTTGGCTATTATAAGTCAAGGCAAAAAATGACGGATGGATTAAATTTAATGTAGTATCAACAGTATTATTAGTTAAGTTGTAAAATATTGTAACAAAACTAATGTCATTACTGAATACCTTATGTTTGGCTATGATAAGTCAAGGCAAAAAATGACGGATGGATTAAATTCAATGTAGTATCAACAGTATTATTAGTTAATTTGTTAAATATTGTAACAAAACTAATGACATTACTGAATACCTTATGTTTGGATATGATACGTCAAGGCAAAAAATGACGGTTGGATTAAATTTAATGTAGTATCAACAGTATTTTTTAATTAAGTTGTTAAATATTGTAACAAAACTAATGTCATTACTGAATACCTTATGTTTGTCTATTATAAGTCAAGGCAAAGAAATGACGGATGGATTAATTTTAATGTAGTATCAACAGTATTATTAGTTAAGTTGTTAAATATTGTAACAAAACTAATGTCATTACTGAATACCTTATGTTTGGATATGATACGTCAAGGCAAAAAATGACGGTTGGATTAAATTTAATGTAGTATCAACAGTATTATTAGTTAAGTTGTAAAATATTGTAACAAAACTAATGTAATTACTGAATACCTTATGTTTGGCTATGATAAGTCAAGGCAAAAAATGACGGATGGATTAAATTTAATGTAGTATCAACAGTATTATTAGTTAAGTTGTAAAATATTGTAACAAAACTAATGTAATTACTGAATACCCTATGTTTGGCTATGATAAGTCAAGGCAAAAAATGACGGATGGATTAAATTCAATGTAGTATCAACAGTATTATTAGTTAATTTGTTAAATATTGTAACAAAACTAATGACATTACTGAATACCTTATGTTTGGATATGATACGTCAAGGCAAAAAATGACGGTTGGATTAAATTTAATGTAGTATCAACAGTATTATTAGTTAAGTTGTTAAATATTGTAACAAAACTAATGTCATTACTGAATACCTTATGTTTGTCTATTATAGGTCAAGGCAAAGAAATGACGGATGGATTAAATTTAATGTAGTATCAACAGTATTATTAGTTACGTTGTTAAATATTGTAACAAAACTAATGTCATTACTGAATACCTTATGTTTGGCTATGATAAGTCAAGGCAAAAAATGACGGATGGATTAAATTTAATGTAGTATCAACAGTATTATTAGTTAAGTTGTTAAATATTATAGCAAAACTAACGTCATTACTGAATACCTTATGTTTGGCTGTTATGAGTCACGGCAAAGAAATGACGGATGGATGAACATTAATGTAGTATCAACATTATTATTTGTTAAGTTGTTAAATATTGTAACAAAACTAATGTCATTACTGAATACCTTATGTTTGGCTATTTTAAGTCAAGGCAAAGAAATGACGAATGGATTAAATTTAATGTAGTATTAACAGTATTATTAGTTAAGTTGTTAAATATTGTAACAAAACTAATGTTATTACTGAATACCTTATGTTTGGCTATTATACGTCAAGGCAAAGAAATGACGGATGGATTAAATTTAATGTAGTATCAACAGTATTATTAGTTAAGTTGTAAAATATTGTAACAAAACTAATGTCATTACTGAATACCTTATGTTTGGCTATGATAAGGCAAGGCAAAAAATGACGGATGGATTAAATTTAATGTAGTATCAACAGTATTATTAGTTAAGTTGTTAAATATTATAGCAAAACTAACGTCATTACTGAATACCTTATGTTTGGCTGTTATAAGTCACGGCAAAGAAATGACGGATGGATGAAATTTAATGTAGTATCAACATTATTATTTGTTAAGTTGTTAAATATTGTAACAAAACTAATGTCATTACTGAATACCTTATGTTTGGCTATTTTAAGTCAAGGCAAAGAAATGACGAATGGATTAAATTTAATGTAGTATCAACAGTATTATTAGTTAATTTGTTAAATATTGTAACAAAACTAATGACATTACTGAATACCTTATGTTTGGATATGATACTTCAAGGCAAAAAATGACGGTTGGATTAAATTTAATGTAGTATCAACAGTATTATTAACTAAGTTGTTAAATATTGTAACAAAACTAATGTCATTACTGAATACCTTATGTTTGTCTATTATAAGTCAAGGCAAAGAAATGACGGATGGATTAAACTTAATGTAGTATCAACAGTATTATTAGTTACGTTGTTAAATATTGTAACAAAACTAATGTCATTACTGAATACCTTATGTTTGGCTATGATAAGTCAAGGCAAAAAATGACGGATGGATTAAATTCAATTTAGTATCAACAGTATTATCAGTTAATTTGTTAAATATTGTAACAAAACTAATGACATTACTGAATACCTTATGTTTGGATATGATACGTCAAGGCAAAAAATGACGGTTGGATTAAATTTAATGTAGTATCAACAGTATTATTAGTTACGTTGTTAAATATTGTAACTAAACTAATGTCATTACTGAATACCTTATGTTTGGCTATGATAAGTCAAGGCAAAAAATGACGGATGGATTAAATTTAATGTAGTATCAACAGTATTATTAGTTAAGTTGTTAAATATTGTAGCAAAACTAATGTCATTACTGAATACCTTATGTTTGGCTGTTATAAGTCACGGCAAAGAAAAGACGGATGGATGAAATTTAATGTAGTATCAACAATATTATTTGTTAAGTTATTAAATATTGTAACAAAACTAATGTCATTACTGAATACCTTATGTTTGGCTATGATAAGTCAAGGCAAAAAATGACGGTTGGATTAAATTTAATGTAGTATCAACAGTATTATTAATTAAGTTGTTAAATATTGTAACAAAACTAATGTCATTACTGAATACCTTATGTTTTAATATGATACGTCAAGGCAAAAAATGACGGTTGGATTAAATTTAATGTAGTATCAACAGTATTATTAGTTACGTTGTTAAATATTGTAACAAAACTAATGTCATTACTGAATACCTTAGGTTTGGCTATGATAAGTCAAGGCAAAAAATGACGGATGGATTAAATTTAATGTAGTATCAACAGTATTATTTGTTAAGTTATTAAATATTGTAACAAAACTAATGTCATTACTGAATACCTTATGTTTGGCTATTTTAAGTCAAGGCAAAGAAATGACGAATGGATTAAATTTAATGTAGTATCAACAGTATTATTAGTTAAGTTGTTAAATATTGTAACAAAACTAATGTCATTACTGAATACCTTATGTTTGGCTATTATACGTCAAGGCAAAGAAATGACGGATGGATTAAATTTAATGTAGTATCAATAGTATTATTAGTTAAGTTGTTAAAAATTGTAACAAAACTAATGTCATTACTGAATACCTTATGTTTGGTTATGATAGGTCAAGGCAAAGAAATGACGAATGGATTAAATTTAATGTAGTATCAACAGTATTATTAGTTAAGTTGTTAAATATTGTAACAAAACTAATGGCATTACTGAATACCTTATGTTTGGCTATTATACGTCAAGGCAAAGAAATGACGGATGGAATAAATTTAATGTAGTATCAACAGTATTATTAGTTAAGTTGTTAAATATTGTAGCAAAACTAATGTCATTACTGAATACCTTATGTTTGGCTGTTATAAGTCACGGCAAAGAATTGACGGATGGATGAAATTTAATGTAGTATCAACATTATTATTTGTTAAGTTGTTAAATATTGTAACAAAACTAATGTCATTACTGAATACCTTATGTTTGGCTATTATAAGTCAAGGCAAAGAAATGACGGATGGATTAAATTTAATGTAGTATCAACAGTATTATTAGTTAAGTTGTTAAATATTGTAACAAAACTAATGTCATTACTGAATACCTTATGTTTGGCTATTATAAGTCAAGGCAAAGAAATGACGAATGGATTAAAGTTAATGTAGTATCAACAGTATTATTAGTTAAGTTGTTAAATATTGTAACAAAACTAATGTCATTACTGAATACCTTATGTTTGGCTATGATAAGTCAAGGCAAAAAATGACGGATGGATTAAATTTAATGTAGTATCAACCGTATTATTAGTTAAGTTGTAAAATATTGTAACAAAACTAATGTCATTACTGAATACCTTATGTTTGGCTATGATAAGTCAAGGTAAAAAATGACGGATGGGTTAAATTCAATGTAGTATCAACAGTATTATTAGTTAATTTGTTAAATATTGTAACAAAACTAATGACATTACTGAATACCTTATGTTTGGATATGATACGTCAAGGCAAAAAATGAAGGTTGGATTAAATTTAATGTAGTATCAACAGTATTATTAGTTAAGTTGTTAAATATTGTAACAAAACTAATGTCATTACTGAATACCTTATGTTTGGCTATTATAAGTCAAGGCAAAGAAATGACGGATGGATTAAATTTAATGTAGTATCAACAGTATTATTGGTTAAGTTGTTAAATATTGTAACAAAACTAATGTCATTACTGAATACCTTATGTTTGGCTATGATAAGTCAAGGCAAAAAATGACGGATGGATTAAATTCAATGTAGTATCAACAGTATTATTAGTTAATTTGTTAAATATTGTAACAAAACTAATGACATTACTGAATACCTTATGTTTGGATATGATACGTCAAGGCAAAAAATGACGGTTGGATTAAATTTAATGTAGTATCAACAGTATTATTAGTTAAGTTGTTAAATATTGTAACAAAACTAATGTCATTACTGAATACCTTATGTTTGTCTATTATAAGTCAAGGCAAAGAAACGACGGATGGATTAAATTTAATGTAGTATCAACAGTATTATTAGTTAAGTTGTAAAATATTGTAACAAAACTAATGTCATTACTGAATACCTTATATTTGGATATGATACGTCAAGGCAAAAAATGACGGTTGGATTAAATTTAATGTAGTATCAACAGTATTATTAGTTAAGTTGTTAAATATTGTAACAAAACTAATGTCATTACTGAATACCTTATGTTTGTCTATTATAAGTCAAGGCAAAGAAATGACGGATGGATTAAATTTAATGTAGTATCAACAGTATTATTAGTTACGTTGTTAAATATTGTAACAAAACTAATGTCATTACTGAATACCTTATGTTTGGCTATGATACGTCATAGCAAAAAATGACGGTTGGATTAAATTTAAGGTAGTATCAACAGTATTATTAGTTAAGTTGTTAAATATTGTAACAAAACTAATGTCATTACTGAATACCTTATGTTTGGCTATTATAAGTCAAGGCAAAGAAATGACGGATGGATTAAATTTAATGTAGTATCAACAGCATTATTAGTTAAGTTGTTAAATATTGTAACAAAACTAATGTCATTACTGAATACTTTATGTTTGGTTATGATAGGTCAAGGCAAAAAATGACGGATGGATTAAATTTAATGTAGTATCAACAGTATTATTAGTTAAGTTGTTAAATATTGTAGCAAAACTAATGTCATTACTGAATACCTTATGTTTGGCTGTTATAAGCCACGGCAAAGAAATGACGGATAGATGAAATTTAATGTAGTATCAACATTATTATTTGTTAAGTTGTTAAATATTGTAACAAAACTAATGTCATTACTGAATACCTTATGTTTGGCTATTTTAAGTCAAGGCAAAGAAATGACGAATGGTTTAAATTTAATGTAGTATCAACAGTATTATTAGTTAAGTTGTTAAATATTGTAACAAAACTAATGTCATTACTGAATACCTTATGTTTGGCTATTATACGTCAAGGCAAAGAAATGACGGATGGATTAAATTTAATGTAGTATCAACAGTATTATTAGTTAAGTTGTAAAATATTGTAACAAAACTAATGTCATTACTGAATACCTTATGTTTGGCTATGATAAGTCAAGGCAAAAAATGACGGATGGACTAAATTTAATGTAGTATCAACAGTATTATTAGTTAAGTTGTAAAATATTGTAACAAAACTAATGTCATTACTGAATACCTTATGTTTGGATATGATACGTCAAGGCAAAAAATGACGGTTGGATTAAATTTAATGTAGTATCAACAGTATTATTAGTTAAGTTGTTAAATATTGTAACAAAACTAATGTCATTACTGAATACCTTATGTTTGTCTATTATAAGTCAAGGCAAAGAAATGACGGATGGATTAAATTTAATGTAGTTTCAACAGTATTATTAGTTACGTTGTTAAATATTGTAACAAAACTAATGTCATTACTGAATACCTTATGTTTGGCTATGATAAGTCAAGGCAAAAAATGACGGATGGATTAAATTCAATGTAGTATCAACAGTATTATCAGTTAATTTGTTAAATATTGTAACAAAACTAATGACATTACTGAATACCTTATGTTTGGATATGATACGTCAAGGCAAAAAATGACGGTTGGATTAAATTTAATGTAGTATCAACAGTATTATTAGTTAAGTTGTTAAATATTGTAACAAAACTAATGTCATTACTGAATACCTTATGTTTGGCTATTATAAGTCAAGGCAAAGATATGACGGATGGATTAAATTTAATGTAGTATCAACAGTATTATTGGTTAAGTTGTAAAATATTGTAACAAAACTAATGTCATTACTGAATACCTTATGTTTGGCTATGATAAGTCAAGGCAAAAAATGACGGATGGATTAAATTTAATGTAGTATCAACAGTATTATTAGTTAAGTTGTAAAATATTGTAACAAAACTAATGTCATTACTGAATACCTTATGTTTGGCTATGATAAGTCAAGGCAAAAAATGACGGATGGATTAAATTCAATGTAGTATCAACAGTATTATTAGTTAATTTGTTAAATATTGTAACAAAACTAATGACATTACTGAATACCTTATGTTTGGATATGATACGTCAAGGCAAAAAATGACGGTTAGATTAAATTTAATGTAGTATCAACAGTATTATTAGTTAAGTTGTTAAATATTGTAACAAAACTAATGTCATTATTGAATACCTTATGTTTGTCTATTATAAGTCAAGGCAAAGAAATGACGGATGGATTAAATTTAATGTAGTTTCAACAGTATTATTAGTTAAGTTGTTAAATATTGTAACAAAACTAATGTCATTACTGAATACCTTATGTTTGGCTATGATAAATCAAGGCAAAAAATGACGGATGGATTAAATTCAATGTAGTATCAACAGTATTATTAGTTAAGTTGTTAAATATTGTAACAAAACTAATGTCATTACTGAATACCTAATGTTTGGCTATGATAAGTCAAGGCAAAAAATGACGGATGGATTAAATTCAATGTAGTATCAACAGTATTATTAGTTAATTTGTTAAATATTGTAACAAAACTAATGGCATTACTGAATACCTTATGTTTGAAAATGATACGTCAAGGCACAAAATGACGGTTGGATTAAATTTAATGTAGTATCAACATTATTATTAGTTAAGTTGTTAAATATTGTAACAAAACTAATGGCATTACTGAATACCTTATGTTTGGCTATTATAAGTCAAGGCAAAGAAATGACGAATGGATTAAATTTAATGTAGTATCAACAGTATTATTAGTTAAGTTGTTAAATATTGTAACAAAACTAATGTCATTACTGAATACCTTATGTTTGGCTATGATAGGTCATGGCAAAAAATGACGGATGGATTAAATTTAATGTAGTATCAACAGTATTATTAGTTAAGTTGTTAAATATTGTAACAAAACTAATGTCATTACTGAATACCTTATGTTTGGCTATTATAAGTCAAGGCAAAGAAATGACGGATGGATTAAATTTAATGTAGTATCAACAGTATTATTAGTTAAGTTGTTAAATATAGTAACAAAACTAATGTCATTACTGAATACCTTATGTTTGGCTATGATAGGTCATGGCAAAAAATGACAGATGGATTAAATTTTATGTAGTATCAACAGTATTATTAGTTAAGTTGTTAAATATTGTAACAAAACTAATGTCATTACTGAATACCTTATGTTTGGCTAATATAAGTCAAGGCAAAGAAATGACGGATGGATTAAATTTAATGTAGTATCAACAGTATTATTAGTTAAGTTGTAAAATATTGTAACAAAACTAATGTCATTACTGAATACCTTACGTTTGGCTATGATAAGTCAAGGCAAAAAATGACGGATGGATTAAATTTAATGTAGTATCAACAGTATTATTAGTTAAGTTGTAAAATATTGTAACAAAACTAATGTCATTACTGAATACCTTATGTTTGGCTATGATAAGTCAAGGCAAAAAAAAACGGATGGATTAAATTCAATGTAGTATCAACAGTATTATTAGTTAATTTGTTAAATATTGTAACAAAACTAATGACATTACTGAATACCTTATGTTTGACTATGATAAGTCAAGGCAAAAAATGACGGATGGATTAAATTCAATGTAGTATCAACAGTATTATTAATTAATTTGTTAAATATTGTAACAAAACTAATGACATTACTGAATACCTTATGTTTGGATATGATACGTCAAGGCAAAAAATGACGGTTGGATTAAATTTAATGTAGTATCAACAGTATTATTAGTTAAGTTGTAAAATAATGTAACAAAACTAATGTCATTACTGAATACCTTATGTTTGTCTATTATAAGTCAAGGCAAAGAAATGACGAATGGATTAAATATAATGTAGTATCAACAGTATTATTAGTTAAGTTGTAAAATATTGTAACAAAACTAATGTCATTACTGAATACCTTATGTTTGGCTATGATAAGTCAAGGCAAAAAATGACGGATGGATTAAATTCAATGTAGTATCAACAGTATTATTAGTTAATTTGTTAAATATTGTAACAAAACTAATGACATTACTGAATACCTTATGTTTGGATATGATACGTCAAGGCAAAAAATGACGGTTGGATTAAATTTAATGTAGTATCAACAGTATTATTAGTTAAGTTGTTAAATATTGTAACAAAACTAATGTCATTACTGAATACCTAATGTTTGGCTATGATAAGTCAAGGCAAAAAATGACGGATGGATTAAATTCAATGTAGTATCAACAGTATTATTAGTTAATTTGTTAAATATTGTAACAAAACTAATGGCATTACTGAATACCTTATGTTTGAAAATGATACGTCAAGGCACAAAATGACGGTTGGATTAAATTTAATGTAGTATCAACAGTATTATTAGTTAAGTTGTTAAATATTGTAACAAAACTAATGTCATTACTGAATACCTTATGTTTGGCTATTATAAGTTAAGGCAAAGAAATGACGAATGGATTAAATTTAATGTAGTATCAACAGTATTATTAGTTAAGTTGTTAAATATTGTAACAAAACTAATGTCATTACTGAATACCTTATGTTTGGCTATGATAGGTCAAGGCCAAAAATGACGGATGGATTAAATTTAATGTAGTATCAACAGTATTATTAGTTAAGTTGTTAAATATTGTAACAAAACTAATGTCATTACTGAATACCTTATGTTTGGCTATTATAAGTCAAGGCAAAGAAATGACGGATGGATTAAATTTAATGTAGTTTCAACAGTATTATTAGTTACGTTGTTAAATATTGTAACAAAACTAATGTCATTACTGAATACCTTATGTTTGGCTATGATAAGTCAAGGCAAAAAATGACGGATGGATTAAATTCAATGTAGTATCAACAGTATTATCAGTTAATTTGTTAAATATTGTAACAAAACTAATGACATTACTGAATACCTTATGTTTGGATATGATACGTCAAGGCAAAAAATGACGGTTGGATTAAATTTAATGTAGTATCAACAATATTATTAGTTAAGTTGTTAAATATTGTAACAAAACTAATGTCATTACTGAATACCTTATGTTTGGCTATTATAAGTCAAGGCAAAGATATGACGGATGGATTAAATTTAATGTAGTATCAACAGTATTATTGGTTAAGTTGTAAAATATTGTAACAAAACTAATGTCATTACTGAATACCTTATGTTTGGCTATGATAAGTCAAGGCAAAAAATGACGGATGGATTAAATTTAATGTAGTATCAACAGTATTATTAGTTAAGTTGTAAAATATTGTAACAAAACTAATGTCATTACTGAATACCTTATGTTTGGCTATGATAAGTCAAGGCAAAAAATGACGGATGGATTAAATTCAATGTAGTATCAACAGTATTATTAGTTAATTTGTTAAATATTGTAACAAAACTAATGACATTACTGAATACCTTATGTTTGGATATGATACGTCAAGGCAAAAAATGACGGTTAGATTAAATTTAATGTAGTATCAACAGTATTATTAGTTAAGTTGTTAAATATTGTAACAAAACTAATGTCATTATTGAATACCTTATGTTTGTCTATTATAAGTCAAGGCAAAGAAATGACGGATGGATTAAATTTAATGTAGTTTCAACAGTATTATTAGTTAAGTTGTTAAATATTGTAACAAAACTAATGTCATTACTGAATACCTTATGTTTGGCTATGATAAATCAAGGCAAAAAATGACGGATGGATTAAATTCAATGTAGTATCAACAGTATTATTAGTTAAGTTGTTAAATATTGTAACAAAACTAATGTCATTACTGAATACCTAATGTTTGGCTATGATAAGTCAAGGCAAAAAATGACGGATGGATTAAATTCAATGTAGTATCAACAGTATTATTAGTTAATTTGTTAAATATTGTAACAAAAGTAATGGCATTACTGAATACCTTATGTTTGAAAATGATACGTCAAGGCACAAAATGACGGTTGGATTAAATTTAATGTAGTATCAACATTATTATTAGTTAAGTTGTTAAATATTGTAACAAAACTAATGGCATTACTGAATACCTTATGTTTGGCTATTATAAGTCAAGGCAAAGAAATGACGAATGGATTAAATTTAATGTAGTATCAACAGTATTATTAGTTAAGTTGTTAAATATTGTAACAAAACTAATGTCATTACTGAATACCTTATGTTTGGCTATGATAGGTCATGGCAAAAAATGACGGATGGATTAAATTTAATGTAGTATCAACAGTATTATTAGTTAAGTTGTTAAATATTGTAACAAAACTAATGTCATTACTGAATACCTTATGTTTGGCTATTATAAGTCAAGGCAAAGAAATGACGGATGGATTAAATTTAATGTAGTATCAACAGTATTATTAGTTAAGTTGTTAAATATAGTAACAAAACTAATGTCATTACTGAATACCTTATGTTTGGCTATGATAGGTCATGGCAAAAAATGACAGATGGATTAAATTTTATGTAGTATCAACAGTATTATTAGTTAAGTTGTTAAATATTGTAACAAAACTAATGTCATTACTGAATACCTTATGTTTGGCTAATATAAGTCAAGGCAAAGAAATGACGGATGGATTAAATTTAATGTAGTATCAACAGTATTATTAGTTAAGTTGTAAAATATTGTAACAAAACTAATGTCATTACTGAATACCTTACGTTTGGCTATGATAAGTCAAGGCAAAAAATGACGGATGGATTAAATTTAATGTAGTATCAACAGTATTATTAGTTAAGTTGTAAAATATTGTAACAAAACTAATGTCATTACTGAATACCTTATGTTTGGCTATGATAAGTCAAGGCAAAAAAAAACGGATGGATTAAATTCAATGTAGTATCAACAGTATTATTAGTTAATTTGTTAAATATTGTAACAAAACTAATGACATTACTGAATACCTTATGTTTGACTATGATAAGTCAAGGCAAAAAATGACGGATGGATTAAATTCAATGTAGTATCAACAGTATTATTAATTAATTTGTTAAATATTGTAACAAAACTAATGACATTACTGAATACCTTATGTTTGGATATGATACGTCAAGGCAAAAAATGACGGTTGGATTAAATTTAATGTAGTATCAACAGTATTATTAGTTAAGTTGTAAAATAATGTAACAAAACTAATGTCATTACTGAATACCTTATGTTTGTCTATTATAAGTCAAGGCAAAGAAATGACGAATGGATTAAATATAATGTAGTATCAACAGTATTATTAGTTAAGTTGTAAAATATTGTAACAAAACTAATGTCATTACTGAATACCTTATGTTTGGCTATGATAAGTCAAGGCAAAAAATGACGGATGGATTAAATTCAATGTAGTATCAACAGAATTATTAGTTAATTTGTTAAATATTGTAACAAAACTAATGACATTACTGAATACCTTATGTTTGGATATGATACGTCAAGGCAAAAAATGACGGTTGGATTAAATTTAATGTAGTATCAACAGTATTATTAGTTAAGTTGTTAAATATTGTAACAAAACTAATGTCATTACTGAATACCTTATGTTTGGCTATTATAAGTCAAGGCAAAGATATGACGGATGGATTAAATTTAATGTAGTATCAACAGTATTATTGGTTAAGTTGTAAAATATTGTAACAAAACTAATGTCATTACTGAATACCTTATGTTTGGCTATGATAAATCAAGGCAAAAAATGACGGATGGATTAAATTCAATGTAGTATCAACAGTATTATTAGTTAAGTTGTTAAATATTGTAACAAAACTAATGTCATTACTGAATACCTAATGTTTGGCTATGATAAGTCAAGGCAAAAAATGACGGATGGATTAAATTCAATGTAGTATCAACAGTATTATTAGTTAATTTGTTAAATATTGTAACAAAACTAATGGCATTACTGAATACCTTATGTTTGAAAATGATACGTCAAGGCACAAAATGACGGTTGGATTAAATTTAATGTAGTATCAACAGTATTATTAGTTAAGTTGTTAAATATTGTAACAAAACTAATGTCATTACTGAATACCTTATGTTTGGCTATTATAAGTTAAGGCAAAGAAATGACGAATGGATTAAATTTAATGTAGTATCAACAGTATTATTAGTTAAGTTGTTAAATATTGTAACAAAACTAATGTCATTACTGAATACCTTATGTTTGGCTATGATAGGTCAAGGCAAAAAATGACGGATGGATTAAATTTAATGTAGTATCAACAGTATTATTAGTTAAGTTGTTAAATATTGTAACAAAACTAATGTCATTACTGAATACCTTATGTTTGGCTATTATAAGTCAAGGCAAAGAAATGACGGATGGATTAAATTTAATGTAGTATCAACAGTATTATTAGTTAAGTTGTTAAATATAGTAACAAAACTAATGTCATTACTGAATACCTTATGTTTGGCTATGATAGGTCATGGCAAAAAATGACAGATGGAATAAATTTTATGTAGTATCAACAGTATTATTAGTTAAGTTGTTAAATATTGTAACAAAACTAATGTCATTACTGAATACCTTATGTTTGGCTAATATAAGTCAAGGCAAAGAAATGACGGACGGATTAAATTTAATGTAGTATCAACAGTATTATTAGTTAAGTTGTAAAATATTGTAACAAAACTAATGTCATTACTGAATACCTTACGTTTGGCTATGATAAGTCAAGGCAAAAAATGACGGATGGATTAAATTTAATGTAGTATCAACAGTATTATTAGTTAAGTTGTAAAATATTGTAACAAAACTAATGTCATTACTGAATACCTTATGTTTGGCTATGATAAGTCAAGGCAAAAAAAAACGGATGGATTAAATTCAATGTAGTATCAACAGTATTATTAGTTAATTTGTTAAATAGTGTAACAAAACTAATGACATTACTGAATACCTTATGTTTGGCTATGATAAGTCAAGGCAAAAAATGACGGATGGATAAAATTCAATGTAGTATCAACAGTATTATTAATTAATTTGTTAAATATTGTAACAAAACTAATGACATTACTGAATACCTTATGTTTGGATATGATACGTCAAGGCAAAAAATGACGGTTAGATTAAATTTAATGTAGTATCAACAGTATTATTAGTTAAGTTGTTAAATATTGTAACAAAACTAATGTCATTACTGAATACCTTATGTTTGTCTATTATAAGTCAAGGCAAAGAAATGACGGATGGATTAAATTTAATGTAGTTTCAACAGTATTATTAGTTAAGTTGTTAAATATTGTAACAAAACTAATGTCATTACTGAATACCTTATGTTTGGCTATGATAAATCAAGGCAAAAAATGACGGATGGATTAAATTCAATGTAGTATCAACAGTATTATTAGTTAATTTGTTAAATATTGTAACAAAACTAATGACATTACTGAATACCTTATGTTTGGATATGATACGTCAAGGCAAAAAATGACGGTTGGATTAAATTTAATGTAGTATCAACAGTATTATTAGTTAAGTTGTTAAATATTGTAACAAAACTAATGTCATTACTGAATACCTTATGTTTGGCTATTATAAGTCAAGGCAAAGATATGACGGATGGATTAAATTTAATGTAGTATCAACAGTATTATTGGTTAAGTTGTAAAATATTGTAACAAAACTAATGTCATTACTGAATACCTTATGTTTGGCTATGATAAATCAAGGCTAAAAATGACGGATGGATTAAATTCAATGTAGTATCAACAGTATTATTAGTTAAGTTGTTAAATATTGTAACAAAACTAATGTCATTACTGAATACCTAATGTTTGGCTATGATAAGTCAAGGCAAAAAATGACGGATGGATTAAATTCAATGTAGTATCAACAGTATTATTAGTTAATTTGTTAAATATTGTAACAAAACTAATGGCATTACTGAATACCTTATGTTTGAAAATGATACGTCAAGGCACAAAATGACGGTTGGATTAAATTTAATGTAGTATCAACAGTATTATTAGTTAAGTTGTTAAATATTGTAACAAAACTAATGTCATTACTGAATACCTTATGTTTGGCTATTATAAGTTAAGGCAAAGAAATGACGAATGGATTAAATTTAATGTAGTATCAACAGTATTATTAGTTAAGTTGTTAAATATTGTAACAAAACTAATGTCATTACTGAATACCTTATGTTTGGCTATGATAGGTCAAGGCAAAAAATGACGGATGGATTAAATTTAATGTAGTATCAACAGTATTATTAGTTAAGTTGTTAAATATTGTAACAAAACTAATGTCATTACTGAATACCTTATGTTTGGCTATTATAAGTCAAGGCAAAGAAATGACGGATGGATTAAATTTAATGTAGTATCAACAGTATTATTAGTTAAGTTGTTAAATATAGTAACCAAACTAATGTCATTACTGAATACCTTATGTTTGGCTATGATAGGTCATGGCAAAAAATGACAGATGGAATAAATTTTATGTAGTATCAACAGTATTATTAGTTAAGTTGTTAAATATTGTAACAAAACTAATGTCATTACTGAATACCTTATGTTTGGCTAATATAAGTCAAGGCAAAGAAATGACGGACGGATTAAATTTAATGTAGTATCAACAGTATTATTAGTTAAGTTGTAAAATATTGTAACAAAACTAATGTCATTACTGAATACCTTACGTTTGGCTATGATAAGTCAAGGCAAAAAATGACGGATGGATTAAATTTAATGTAGTATCAACAGTATTATTAGTTAAGTTGTAAAATATTGTAACAAAACTAATGTCATTACTGAATACCTTATGTTTGGCTATGATAAGTCAAGGCAAAAAAAAACGGATGGATTAAATTCAATGTAGTATCAACAGTATTATTAGTTAATTTGTTAAATAGTGTAACAAAACTAATGACATTACTGAATACCTTATGTTTGGCTATGATAAGTCAAGGCAAAAAATGACGGATGGATAAAATTCAATGTAGTATCAACAGTATTATTAATTAATTTGTTAAATATTGTAACAAAACTAATGACATTACTGAATACCTTATGTTTGGATATGATACGTCAAGGCAAAAAATGACGGTTAGATTAAATTTAATGTAGTATCAACAGTATTATTAGTTAAGTTGTTAAATATTGTAACAAAACTAATGTCATTACTGAATACCTTATGTTTGTCTATTATAAGTCAAGGCAAAGAAATGACGGATGGATTAAATTTAATGTAGTTTCAACAGTATTATTAGTTAAGTTGTTAAATATTGTAACAAAACTAATGTCATTACTGAATACCTTATGTTTGCCTATGATAAATCAAGGCAAAAGATGACGGATGGATTAAATTCAATGTAGTATCAACAGTATTATTAGTTAAGTTGTTAAATATTGTAACAAAACTAATGTCATTACTGAATACCTAATGTTTGGCTATGATAAGTCAAGGCAAAAAATGACGGATGGATTAAATTCAATGTAGTATCAACAGTATTATTAGTTAATTTGTTAAATATTGTAACAAAACTAATGGCATTACTGAATACCTTATGTTTGACAGTGATACGTCAAGGCACAAAATGACGGTTGTATTAAATTTAATGTAGTATCAACAGTATTATTAGTTAAGTTGTTAAATATTGTAACAAAACTAATGTCATTACTGAATACCTTATGTTTGGCTATGATAGGTCATGGCAAAAAATGACGGATGGATTAAATTTAATGTAGTATCAACAGTATTATTAGTTAAGTTGTTAAATATTGTAACAAAACTAATGTCATTACTGAATACCTTATGTTTGGCTATTATAAGTCAAGGCAAAGAAATGACGGATGGATTAAATTTAATGTAGTATCAACAGTATTATTAGTTAAGTTGTTAAATATAGTAACAAAACTAATGTCATTACCGAATACCTTATGTTTGGCTATGATAGGTCATGGCAAAAAATGACAGATGGATTAAATTTTATGTAGTATCAACAGTATTATTAGTTAAGTTGTTAAATATTGTAACAAAACTAATGTCATTACTGAATACCTTATGTTTGGCTAATATAAGTCAAGGCAAAGAAATGACGGATGGATTAAATTTAATGTAGTATCAACAGTATTATTAGTTAAGTTGTAAAATATTGTAACAAAACTAATGTCATTACTGAATACCTTACGTTTGGCTATGATAAGTCAAGGCAAAAAATGACGGATGGATTAAATTTAATGTAGTATCAACAGTATTATTAGTTAAGTTGTAAAATATTGTAACAAAACTAATGTCATTACTGAATACCTTATGTTTGGCTATGATAAGTCAAGGCAAAAAAAAACGGATGGATTAAATTCAATGTAGTATCAACAGTATTATTAGTTAATTTGTTAAATATTGTAACAAAACTAATGACATTACTGAATACCTTATGTTTGACTATGATAAGTCAAGGCAAAAAATGACGGATGGATTAAATTCAATGTAGTATCAACAGTATTATTAATTAATTTGTTAAATATTGTAACAAAACTAATGACATTACTGAATACCTTATGTTTGGATATGATACGTCAAGGCAAAAAATGACGGTTGGATTAAATTTAATGTAGTATCAACAGTATTATTAGTTAAGTTGTAAAATAATGTAACAAAACTAATGTCATTACTGAATACCTTATGTTTGTCTATTATAAGTCAAGGCAAAGAAATGACGAATGGATTAAATATAATGTAGTATCAACAGTATTATTAGTTAAGTTGTAAAATATTGTAACAAAACTAATGTCATTACTGAATACCTTATGTTTGGCTATGATAAGTCAAGGCAAAAAATGACGGATGGATTAAATTCAATGTAGTATCAACAGTATTATTAGTTAATTTGTTAAATATTGTAACAAAACTAATGACATTACTGAATACCTTATGTTTGGATATGATACGTCAAGGCAAAAAATGACGGTTGGATTAAATTTAATGTAGTATCAACAGTATTATTAGTTAAGTTGTTAAATATTGTAACAAAACTAATGTCATTACTGAATACCTTATGTTTGGCTATTATAAGTCAAGGCAAAGATATGACGGATGGATTAAATTTAATGTAGTATCAACAGTATTATTGGTTAAGTTGTAAAATATTGTAACAAAACTAATGTCATTACTGAATACCTTATGTTTGGCTATGATAAATCAAGGCAAAAAATGACGGATGGATTAAATTCAATGTAGTATCAACAGTATTATTAGTTAAGTTGTTAAATATTGTAACAAAACTAATGTCATTACTGAATACCTAATGTTTGGCTATGATAAGTCAAGGCAAAAAATGACGGATGGATTAAATTCAATGTAGTATCAACAGTATTATTAGTTAATTTGTTAAATATTGTAACAAAACTAATGGCATTACTGAATACCTTATGTTTGAAAATGATACGTCAAGGCACAAAATGACGGTTGGATTAAATTTAATGTAGTATCAACAGTATTATTAGTTAAGTTGTTAAATATTGTAACAAAACTAATGTCATTACTGAATACCTTATGTTTGGCTATTATAAGTCAAGGCAAAGAAATGACGAATGGATTAAATTTAATGTAGTATCAACAGTATTATTAGTTAAGTTGTTAAATATTGTAACAAAACTAATGTCATTACTGAATACCTTATGTTTGGCTATGATAGGTCAAGGCAAAAAATGACGGATGGATTAAATTTAATGTAGTATCAACAGTATTATTAGTTACGTTGTTAAATATTGTAACAAAACTAATGTCATTACTGAATACCTTATGTTTGGCTATTATAAGTCAAGGCAAAGAAATGACGGATGGATTAAATTTAATGTAGTATCAACAGTATTATTAGTTAAGTTGTTAAATATAGTAACAAAACTAATGTCATTACTGAATACCTTATGTTTGGCTATGATAGGTCATGGCAAAAAATGACAGATGGAATAAATTTTATGTAGTATCAACAGTATTATTAGTTAAGTTGTTAAATATTGTAACAAAACTAATGTCATTACTGAATACCTTATGTATGGCTAATATAAGTCAAGGCAAAGAAATGACGGACGGATTAAATTTAATGTAGTATCAACAGTATTATTAGTTAAGTTGTAAAATATTGTAACAAAACTAATGTCATTACTGAATACCTTACGTTTGGCTATGATAAGTCAAGGCAAAAAATGACGGATGGATTAAATTTAATGTAGTATCAACAGTATTATTAGTTAAGTTGTAAAATATTGTAACAAAACTAATGTCATTACTGAATACCTTATGTTTGGCTATGATAAGTCAAGGCAAAAAAAAACGGATGGATTAAATTCAATGTAGTATCAACAGTATTATTAGTTAATTTGTTAAATAGTGTAACAAAACTAATGACATTACTGAATACCTTATGTTTGGCTATGATAAGTCAAGGCAAAAAATGACGGATGGATTAAATTCAATGTAGTATCAACAGTATTATTAATTAATTTGTTAAATATTGTAACAAAACTAATGACATTACTGAATACCTTATGTTTGGATATGATACGTCAAGGCAAAAAATGACGGTTAGATTAAATTTAATGTAGTATCAACAGTATTATTAGTTAAGTTGTTAAATATTGTAACAAAACTAATGTCATTACTGAATACCTTATGTTTGTCTATTATAAGTCAAGGCAAAGAAATGACGGATGGATTAAATTTAATGTAGTTTCAACAGTATTATTAGTTAAGTTGTTAAATATTGTAACAAAACTAATGTCATTACTGAATACCTTATGTTTGGCTATGATAAATCAAGGCAAAAAATGACGGATGGATTAAATTCAATGTAGTATCAACAGTATTATTAGTTAAGTTGTTAAATATTGTAACAAAACTAATGTCATTACTGAATACCTAAGGTTTGGCTATGATAAGTCAAGGCAAAAAATGACGGATGGATTAAATTCAATGTAGTATCAACAGTATTATTAGTTAATTTGTTAAATATTGTAACAAAACTAATGGCATTACTGAATACCTTATGTTTGAAAGTGATACGTCAAGGCACAAAATGACGGTTGTATTAAATTTAATGTAGTATCAACAGTATTATTAGTTAAGTTGTTAAATATTGTAACAAAACTAATGGCATTACTGAATACCTTATGTTTGGCTATTATAAGTCAAGGCAAAGAAATGACGAATGGATTAAATTTAATGTAGTATCAACAGTATTATTAGTTAAGTTGTTAAATATTGTAACAAAACTAATGTCATTACTGAATACCTTATGTTTGGCTATGATAGGTCATGGCAAAAAATGACGGATGGATTAAATTTAATGTAGTATCAACAGTATTATTAGTTAAGTTGTTAAATATTGTAACAAAACTAATGTCATTACTGAATACCTTATGTTTGGCTATTATAAGTCAAGGCAAAGAAATGACGGATGGATTAAATTTAATGTAGTATCAACAGTATTATTAGTTAAGTTGTTAAATATAGTAACAAAACTAATGTCATTACTGAATACCTTATGTTTGGCTATGATAGGTCATGGCAAAAAATGACAGATGGATTAAATTTTATGTAGTATCAACAGTATTATTAGTTAAGTTGTTAAATATTGTAACAAAACTAATGTCATTACTGAATACCTTATGTTTGGCTAATATAAGTCAAGGCAAAGAAATGACGGATGGATTAAATTTAATGTAGTATCAACAGTATTATTAGTTAAGTTGTAAAATATTGTAACAAAACTAATGTCATTACTGAATACCTTACGTTTGGCTATGATAAGTCAAGGCAAAAAATGACGGATGGATTAAATTTAATGTAGTATCAACAGTATTATTAGTTAAGTTGTAAAATATTGTAACAAAACTAATGTCATTACTGAATACCTTATGTTTGGCTATGATAAGTCAAGGCAAAAAAAAACGGATGGATTAAATTCAATGTAGTATCAACAGTATTATTAGTTAATTTGTTAAATATTGTAACAAAACTAATGACATTACTGAATACCTTATGTTTGGATATGATACGTCAAGGCAAAAAATGACGGTTGGATTAAATTTAATGTAGTATCAACAGTATTATTAGTTACGTTGTTAAATATTGTAACAAAACTAATGTCATTACTGAATACCTTATGTTTGTCTATTATAAGTCAAGGCAAAGAAATGACGGATGGATTAAATTTAATGTAGTATCAACAGTATTATTAGTTACGTTGTAAAATATTGTAACAAAACTAATGTCATTACTGAATACCTTATGTTTGGCTATGATAAGTCAAGGCAAAAAATGACGGATGGATTAAATTCAATGTAGTATCAACAGTATTATTAATTAATTTGTTAAATATTGTAACAAAACTAATGACATTACTGAATACCTTATGTTTGGATATGATACGTCAAGGCAAAAAATGACGGTTGGATTAAATTTAATGTAGTATCAACAGTATTATTAGTTAAGTTGTAAAATATTGTAACAAAACTAATGTCATTACTGAATACCTTATGTTTGTCTATTATAAGTCAAGGCAAAGAAATGACGGATGGATTAAATTTAATGTAGTATCAACAGTATTATTAGTTAAGTTGTTAAATATTGTAACAAAACTAATGTCATTACTGAATACCTTATGTTTGGCTATGATAAGTCAAGGCAAAAAATGACGGATGGATTAAATTCAATGTAGTATCAACATTATTATTAGTTAGGTTGTTAAATATTGTAACAAAACTAATGTCATTACTGAATACCTTATGTTTGGCTATTATAAGTCAAGGCAAAGAAATGACGGATGGATTAAATTTAATGTAGTATCTACAGTATTATTAGTTAAGTTGTTAAATATAGTAACAAAACTAATGTCATTACTGAATACCTTATGTTTGGCTATGATAGGTCATGGCAAAAAATGACAGATGGATTAAATTTTATGTAGTGTCAACAGTATTATTAGTTAAGTTGTAAAATATTGTAACAAAACTAATGTCATTACTGAATACCTTACGTTTGGCTATGATAAGTCAAGGCAAAAAATGACGGATGGATTAAATTTAATGTAGTATCAACAGTATTATTAGTTAAGTTGTAAAATATTGTAACAAAACTAATGTCATTACTGAATACCTTATGTTTGGCTATGATAAGTCAAGGCAAAAAAAAACGGATGGATTAAATTCAATGTAGTATCAACAGTATTATTAGTTAATTTGTTAAATATTGTAACAAAACTAATGACATTACTGAATACCTTATGTTTGGATATGATACGTCAAGGCAAAAAATGACGGTTGGATTAAATTTAATGTAGTATCAACAGTATTATTAGTTAAGTTGTTAAATATTGTAACAAAACTAATGTCATTACTGAATACCTTATGTTTGTCTATTATAAGTCAAGGCAAAGAAATGACGGATGGATTAAATTTAATGTAGTATCAACAGTATTATTAGTTACGTTGTAAAATATTGTAACAAAACTAATGTCATTACTGAATACCTTATGTTTGGCTATGATAAGTCAAGGCAAAAAATGACGGATGGATTAAATTCAATGTAGTATCAACAGTATTATTAGTTAATTTGTTAAATATTGTAACAAAACTAATGACATTACTGAATACCTTATGTTTGGATATGATACGTCAAGGCAAAAAATGACGGTTGGATTAAATTTAATGTAGTATCAACAGTATTATTAGTTAAGTTGTTAAATATTGTAACAAAACTAATGTCATTACTGAATACCTTATGTTTGTCTATTATAAGTCAAGGCAAAGAAATGACGGATGGATTAAATTTAATGTAGTATCAACAGTATTATTAGTTAAGTTGTTAAATATTGTAACAAAACTAATGTCATTACTGAATACCTTATGTTTGGCTATTATAAGTCAAGGCAAAGAAAGACAGATGGATTAAATTTAATGTAGTATCAACAGTATTATTATTTAAGTTGTTAAATATTGTAACAAAACTAATGTCATTACTGAATACCTTATGTTTGTCTATTATAAGTCAAGGCAAAGAAATGACGGATGGAATAAATTTAATGTAGTATCAACAGTATTATTAGTTAAGTTGTTAAATATTGTAACAAAACTAATGTCATTACTGAATACCTTATGTTTGGCTATGTTAAGTCAAGGCAAAAAATGACGGATGGATTAAATTCAATGTAGTATCAACAGTATTATTAGTTAAGTTGTTAAATATTGTAACAAAACTAATGTCATTACTGAATACCTTATGTTTGGCTATGATAGGTCATGGCAAAAAATGACGGATGGATTAAATTTAATGTAGTATCAACAGTATTATTAGTTAGGTTGTTAAATATTGTAACAAAACTAATGTCGTTACTGAATACCTTATGTTTGGCTATTATAAGTCAAGGCAAAGAAATGACGGATGGATTAAATTTAATGTAGTATCAACAGTATTATTAGTTAAGTTGTTAAATATTGTAACAAAACTAATGTCATTACTGAATACCTTATGTTTGGCTATGATAGGTCATGGCAAAAAATGACGGATGGATTAAATTTAATGTAGTATCAACAGTATTACTAGTTAAGTTGTTAAATATTGTAACAAAACTAATGTCATTACTGAATACCTTATGGTTGGCTATGATAAGTCAAGGCAAAAAATGACGGATGGATTAAATTCAATGTAGTATCAACAGTATTATTAGTTAATTTGTTAAATATTGTAACAAAACTAATGGCATTACTGAATACCTTATGTTTGGCTATTATAGGTCATGGCAAAAAATGACAGATGGATTAAATTTAATGTAGTATCAACAGTATTATTAGTTAAGTTGTTAAATATTGTAACAAAACTAATGTCATTACTGAATACCTTATGTTTGTCTATTATAAGTCAAGGCAAAGAAATGACGGATGGAATAAATTTAATGTAGTATCAACAGTATTTCTAGTTAAGTTGTTAAATATTGTAACAAAACTAATGTCATTACTGAATACCTTATGTTTGGCTATGATAAGTCAAGGCAAAAAATGACGGATGGATTAAATTCAATGTAGTATCAACAGTATTATTAGTTAGGTTGTTAAATATTGTAACAAAACTAATGTCATTACTGAATACCTTATGTTTGGCTATTATAAGTCAAGGCAAAGAAATGACGGATGGATTAAATTTAATGTAGTATCAACAGTATTATTAGTTAAGTTGTTAAATATTGTAACAAAACTAATGTCATTACTGAATACCTTATGTTTGGCTATGATAGGTCATGGCAAAAAATGACGGATGGATTAAATTTAATGTAGTATCAACAGTATTACTAGTTAAGTTGTTAAATATTGTAACAAAACTAATGTCATTACTGAATACCTTATGTTTGGCTATGATAAGTCAAGGCAAAAAATGACGGATGGATTAAATTCAATGTAGTATCAACAGTATTATTAGTTAATTTGTTAAATATTGTAACAAAACTAATGGCATTACTGAATACCTTATGTTTGGATATTATACGTCAAGGCACAAAATGACGGTTTGATTAAATATAATGTAGTATCAACAGTATTATTAGTTAAGTTGTTAAATATTGTAACAAAACTAATGTCATTACTGAATACCTTATGTTTGGCTATGATAAGTCAAGGCAAAAAAAAACGGATGGATTAAATTCAATGTAGTATCAACAGTATTATTAGTTAATTTGTTAAATAGTGTAACAAAACTAATGACATTACTGAATACCTTATGTTTGGCTATGATAAGTCAAGGCAAAAAATGACGGATGGATTAAATTCAATGTAGTATCAACAGTATTATTAATTAATTTGTTAAATATTGTAACAAAACTAATGACATTACTGAATACCTTATGTTTGGATATGATACGTCAAGGCAAAAAATGACGGTTAGATTAAATTTAATGTAGTATCAACAGTATTATTAGTTAAGTTGTTAAATATTGTAACAAAACTAATGTCATTACTGAATACCTTATGTTTGTCTATTATAAGTCAAGGCAAAGAAATGACGGATGGATTAAATTTAATGTAGTTTCAACAGTATTATTAGTTAAGTTGTTAAATATTGTAACAAAACTAATGTCATTACTGAATACCTTATGTTTGGCTATGATAAATCAAGGCAAAAAATGACGGATGGATTAAATTCAATGTAGTATCAACAGTATTATTAGTTAAGTTGTTAAATATTGTAACAAAACTAATGTCATTACTGAATACCTAATGTTTGGCTATGATAAGTCAAGGCAAAAAATGACGGATGGATTAAATTCAATGTAGTATCAACAGTATTATTAGTTAATTTGTTAAATATTGTAACAAAACTAATGGCATTACTGAATACCTTATGTTTGAAAGTGATACGTCAAGGCACAAAATGACGGTTGTATTAAATTTAATGTAGTATCAACAGTATTATTAGTTAATTTGTTAAATATTGTAACAAAACTAATGGCATTACTGAATACCTTATGTTTGGCTATTATAAGTCAAGGCAAAGAAATGACGAATGGATTAAATTTAATGTAGTATCAACAGTATTATTAGTTAAGTTGTTAAATATTGTAACAAAACTAATGTCATTACTGAATACCTTATGTTTGGCTATTATAAGTCAAGGCAAAGAAATGACGGATGGATTAAATTTAATGTAGTATCAACAGTATTATTAGTTAAGTTGTTAAATATAGTAACAAAACTAATGTCATTACTGAATACCTTATGTTTGGCTATGATAGGTCATGGCAAAAAATGACAGATGGATTAAATTTTATGTAGTATCAACAGTATTATTAGTTAAGTTGTTAAATATTGTAACAAAACTAATGTCATTACTGAATACCTTATGTTTGGCTAATATAAGTCAAGGCAAAGAAATGACGGATGGATTAAATTTAATGTAGTATCAACAGTATTATTAGTTAAGTTGTAAAATATTGTAACAAAACTAATGTCATTACTGAATACCTTACGTTTGGCTATGATAAGTCAAGGCAAAAAATGACGGATGGATTAAATTTAATGTAGTATCAACAGTATTATTAGTTAAGTTGTAAAATATTGTAACAAAACTAATGTCATTACTGAATACCTTATGTTTGGCTATGATAAGTCAAGGCAAAAAAAAACGGATGGATTAAATTCAATGTAGTATCAACAGTATTATTAGTTAATTTGTTAAATATTGTAACAAAACTAATGACATTACTGAATACCTTATGTTTGGATATGATACGTCAAGGCAAAAAATGACGGTTGGATTAAATTTAATGTAGTATCAACAGTATTATTAGTTACGTTGTTAAATATTGTAACAAAACTAATGTCATTACTGAATACCTTATGTTTGTCTATTATAAGTCAAGGCAAAGAAATGACGGATGGATTAAATTTAATGTAGTATCAACAGTATTATTAGTTACGTTGTAAAATATTGTAACAAAACTAATGTCATTACTGAATACCTTATGTTTGGCTATGATAAGTCAAGGCAAAAAATGACGGATGGATTAAATTCAATGTAGTATCAACAGTATTATTAATTAATTTGTTAAATATTGTAACAAAACTAATGACATTACTGAATACCTTATGTTTGGATATGATACGTCAAGGCAAAAAATGACGGTTGGATTAAATTTAATGTAGTATCAACAGTATTATTAGTTAAGTTGTAAAATATTGTAACAAAACTAATGTCATTACTGAATACCTTATGTTTGTCTATTATAAGTCAAGGCAAAGAAATGACGGATGGATTAAATTTAATGTAGTATCAACAGTATTATTAGTTAAGTTGTTAAATATTGTAACAAAACTAATGTCATTACTGAATACCTTATGTTTGGCTATGATAAGTCAAGGCAAAAAATGACGGATGGATTAAATTCAATGTAGTATCAACAGTATTATTAGCTAATTTGTTAAATATTGTAACAAAACTAATGGCATTACTGAATACCTTATGTTTGGATATGATACGTCAAGGCACAAAATGACGGTTGGATTAAATATAATGTAGTATCAACAGTATTATTAGTTAAGTTGTTAAATATTGTAACAAAACTAATGTCATTACTGAATACCTTATGTTTGGCTATTATAAGTCAAGGCAAAGAAATGACGGATGGATTAAATTTAATGGAGTATCAACAGTATTATTAGTTAAGTTGTTAAATATTGTAACAAAACTAATGTCATTACTGAATACCTTATGTTTGGCTATGATAGGTCATGGCAAAAAATGACGGATGGATTAAATTTAATGTAGTATCAACAGTATTATTAGTTAGGTTGTTAAATATTGTAACAAAACTAATGTCATTACTGAATACCTTATGTTTGTCTATTATAAGTCAAGGCAAAGAAATGACGGATGGAATAAATTTAATGTAGTATCAACAGTATTTCTAGTTAAGTTGTTAAATATTGTAACAAAACTAATGTCATTACTGAATACCTTATGTTTGGCTATGATAAGTCAAGGCAAAAAATGACGGATGGATTAAATTCAATGTAGTATCAACATTATTATTAGTTAGGTTGTTAAATATTGTAACAAAACTAATGTCATTACTGAATACCTTATGTTTGGCTATTATAAGTCAAGGCAAAGAAATGACGGATGGATTAAATTTAATGTAGTATCAACAGTATTATTAGTTAAGTTGTTAAATATAGTAACAAAACTAATGTCATTACTGAATACCTTATGTTTGGCTATGATAGGTCATGGCAAAAAATGACAGATGGATTAAATTTTATGTAGTGTCAACAGTATTATTAGTTAAGTTGTAAAATATTGTAACAAAACTAATGTCATTACTGAATACCTTACGTTTGGCTATGATAAGTCAAGGCAAAAAATGACGGATGGATTAAATTTAATGTAGTATCAACAGTATTATTAGTTAAGTTGTAAAATATTGTAACAAAACTAATGTCATTACTGAATACCTTATGTTTGGCTATGATAAGTCAAGGCAAAAAAAAACGGATGGATTAAATTCAATGTAGTATCAACAGTATTATTAGTTAATTTGTTAAATATTGTAACAAAACTAATGACATTACTGAATACCTTATGTTTGGATATGATACGTCAAGGCAAAAAATGACGGTTGGATTAAATTTAATGTAGTATCAACAGTATTATTAGTTAAGTTGTTAAATATTGTAACAAAACTAATGTCATTACTGAATACCTTATGTTTGTCTATTATAAGTCAAGGCAAAGAAATGACGGATGGATTAAATTTAATGTAGTATCAACAGTATTATTAGTTACGTTGTAAAATATTGTAACAAAACTAATGTCATTACTGAATACCTTATGTTTGGCTATGATAAGTCAAGGCAAAAAATGACGGATGGATTAAATTCAATGTAGTATCAACAGTATTATTAGTTAATTTGTTAAATATTGTAACAAAACTAATGACATTACTGAATACCTTATGTTTGGATATGATACGTCAAGGCAAAAAATGACGGTTGGATTAAATTTAATGTAGTATCAACAGTATTATTAGTTAAGTTGTTAAATATTGTAACAAAACTAATGTCATTACTGAATACCTTATGTTTGTCTATTATAAGTCAAGGCAAAGAAATGACGGATGGATTAAATTTAATGTAGTATCAACAGTATTATTAGTTAAGTTGTTAAATATTGTAACAAAACTAATGTCATTACTGAATACCTTATGTTTGGCTATTATAAGTCAAGGCAAAGAAAGACAGATGGATTAAATTTAATGTAGTATCAACAGTATTATTATTTAAGTTGTTAAATATTGTAACAAAACTAATGTCATTACTGAATACCTTATGTTTGTCTATTATAAGTCAAGGCAAAGAAATGACGGATGGAATAAATTTAATGTAGTATCAACAGTATTATTAGTTAAGTTGTTAAATATTGTAACAAAACTAATGTCATTACTGAATACCTTATGTTTGGCTATGTTAAGTCAAGGCAAAAAATGACGGATGGATTAAATTCAATGTAGTATCAACAGTATTATTAGTTAAGTTGTTAAATATTGTAACAAAACTAATGTCATTACTGAATACCTTATGTTTGGCTATGATAGGTCATGGCAAAAAATGACGGATGGATTAAATTTAATGTAGTATCAACAGTATTATTAGTTAGGTTGTTAAATATTGTAACAAAACTAATGTCGTTACTGAATACCTTATGTTTGGCTATTATAAGTCAAGGCAAAGAAATGACGGATGGATTAAATTTAATGTAGTATCAACAGTATTATTAGTTAAGTTGTTAAATATTGTAACAAAACTAATGTCATTACTGAATACCTTATGTTTGGCTATGATAGGTCATGGCAAAAAATGACGGATGGATTAAATTTAATGTAGTATCAACAGTATTACTAGTTAAGTTGTTAAATATTGTAACAAAACTAATGTCATTACTGAATACCTTATGGTTGGCTATGATAAGTCAAGGCAAAAAATGACGGATGGATTAAATTCAATGTAGTATCAACAGTATTATTAGTTAATTTGTTAAATATTGTAACAAAACTAATGGCATTACTGAATACCTTATGTTTGGCTATTATAGGTCATGGCAAAAAATGACAGATGGATTAAATTTAATGTAGTATCAACAGTATTATTAGTTAAGTTGTTAAATATTGTAACAAAACTAATGTCATTACTGAATACCTTATGTTTGTCTATTATAAGTCAAGGCAAAGAAATGACGGATGGAATAAATTTAATGTAGTATCAACAGTATTTCTAGTTAAGTTGTTAAATATTGTAACAAAACTAATGTCATTACTGAATACCTTATGTTTGGCTATGATAAGTCAAGGCAAAAAATGACGGATGGATTAAATTCAATGTAGTATCAACAGTATTATTAGTTAGGTTGTTAAATATTGTAACAAAACTAATGTCATTACTGAATACCTTATGTTTGGCTATTATAAGTCAAGGCAAAGAAATGACGGATGGATTAAATTTAATGTAGTATCAACAGTATTATTAGTTAAGTTGTTAAATATTGTAACAAAACTAATGTCATTACTGAATACCTTATGTTTGGCTATGATAGGTCATGGCAAAAAATGACGGATGGATTAAATTTAATGTAGTATCAACAGTATTACTAGTTAAGTTGTTAAATATTGTAACAAAACTAATGTCATTACTGAATACCTTATGTTTGGCTATGATAAGTCAAGGCAAAAAATGACGGATGGATTAAATTCAATGTAGTATCAACAGTATTATTAGTTAATTTGTTAAATATTGTAACAAAACTAATGGCATTACTGAATACCTTATGTTTGGATATTATACGTCAAGGCACAAAATGACGGTTTGATTAAATATAATGTAGTATCAACAGTATTATTAGTTAAGTTGTTAAATATTGTAACAAAACTAATGTCATTACTGAATACCTTATGTTTGGCTATGATAGGTCATGGCAAAAAATGACGGATGGATTAAATTTAATGTAGTATCAACAGTATTATTAGTTAAGTTGTTAAATATTGTAAAAAAACTAATGTCATTACTGAATACCTTATGTTTGGCTATTATAAGTCAAGGCAAAGAAATGACGGATGGATTAAATTTAATGTAGTATCAACAGTATTATTAGTTAAGTTGTTAAATATAGTAACAAAACTAATGTCATTACTGAATACCTTATGTTTGGCTATGATAGGTCATGGCAAAAAATGACAGATGGATTAAATTTTATGTAGTATCAACAGTATTATTAGTTAAGTTGTTAAATATTGTAACAAAACTAATGTCATTACTGAATACCTTATGTTTGGCTAATATAAGTCAAGGCAAAGAAATGACGGATGGATTAAATTTAATGTAGTATCAACAGTATTATTAGTTAAGTTGTAAAATATTGTAACAAAACTAATGTCATTACTGAATACCTTACGTTTGGCTATGATAAGTCAAGGCAAAAAATGACGGATGGATTAACTTTAATGTAGTATCAACAGTATTATTAGTTAAGTTGTTAAATATTGTAGCAAAACTAATGTCATTACTGAATACCTTAGGTTTGGCTGTTATAAGTCACGGCAAAGAAATGACGGATGGATGAAATTTAATGTAGTATCAACATTATTATTTGTTAAGTTGTTAAATATTGTAACAAAACTAATGTCATTACTGAATACCTTATGTTAGGCTATTTTAAGTCAAGGCAAAGAAATGACGAATGGATTAAATTTAATGTAGTATCAACAGTATTATTAATTAAGTTGTTAAATATTGTAACAAAACTAATGTCATTACTGAATACCTTATGTTTGTCTAATATAAGTCAAGGCAAAGAAATGACGGATGGATTAAATTTAATGTAGTATCAACAGTATTATTAGTTACGTTGTAAAATATTGTAACAAAACTAATGTCATTACTGAATACCTTATGTTTGGCTATGATAAGTCAAGGCAAAAAATGACGGATGGATTAAATTCAATGTAGTATCAACAGTATTATTAGTTAAGTTGTTAAATATTGTAACAAAACTAATGTCATTACTGAATACCTTATGTTTGGCTAATATAAGTCAAGGCAAAGAAATGACGGATGGATTAAATTTAATGTAGTATCAACAGTATTATTAGTTAAGTTGTAAAATATTGTAACAAAACTAATGTCATTACTGAATACCTTACGTTTGGCTATGATAAGTCAAGGCAAAAAATGACGGATGGATTAAATTTAATGTAGTATCAACAGTATTATTAGTTAAGTTGTAAAATATTGTAACAAAACTAATGTCATTACTGAATACCTTATGTTTGGCTATGATAAGTCAAGGCAATAAAAAACGGATGGATTAAATTCAATGTAGTATCAACAGTATTATTAGTTAATTTGTTAAATATTGTAACAAAACTAATGACATTACTGAATACCTTATGTTTGGATATGATACGTCAAGGCAAAAAATGACGGTTGGATTAAATTTAATGTAGTATCAACAGTATTATTAGTTAAGTTGTTAAATATTGTAACAAAACTAATGTCATTACTGAATACCTTATGTTTGTCTATTATAAGTCAAGGCAAAGAAATGACGGATGGATTAAATTTAATGTAGTATCAACAGTATTATTAGTTAAGTTGTTAAATATTGTAACAAAACTAATGTCATTACTGAATACCTTATGTTTGACTATTATAAGTCAAGGCAAAGAAAGACAGATGGATTAAATTTAATGTAGTATCAACAGTATTATTAGTTAAGTTGTTAAATATTGTAACAAAACTAATGTCATTACTGAATACCTTATGTTTGTCTATTATAAGTCAAGGCAAAGAAATGACGGATGGAATAAATTTAATGTAGTATCAACAGTATTATTAGTTAAGTTGTTAAATATTGTAACAAAACTAATGTCATTACTGAATACCTTATGTTTGGCTATGATAGGTCATGGCAAAAAATGACGGATGGATTAAATTTAATGTAGTATCAACAGTATTATTAGTTAGGTTGTTAAATATTGTAACAAAACTAATGTCGTTACTGAATACCTTATGTTTGGCTATTATAAGTGAAGGCAAAGAAATGACGGATGGATTAAATTTAATGTAGTATCAACAGTATTATTAGTTAAGTTGTTAAATATTGTAACAAAACTAATGTCATTACTGAATACCTTATGTTTGGCTATGATAGGTCATGGCAAAAAATGACGGATGGATTTAATTTAATGTAGTATCAACAGTATTACTAGTTAAGTTGTTAAATATTGTAACAAAACTAATGTCATTACTGAATACCTTATGGTTGGCTATGATAAGTCAAGGCAAAAAATGACGGATGGATTAAATTCAATGTAGTATCAACAGTATTATTAGTTAATTTGTTAAATATTGTAACAAAACTAATGGCATTACTGAATACCTTATGTTTGGCTATTATAGGTCATGGCAAAAAATGACGGATGGATTAAATTTAATGTAGTATCAACAGTATTATTAGTTAAGTTGTTAAATATTGTAACAAAACTAATGTCATTACTGAATACCTTATGTTTGGCTATGATAAGTCAAGGCAAGAAATGACGGATGGATTAAATTCAATGTAGTATCAACAGTATTATTAGTTAGGTTGTTAAATATTGTAACAAAACTAATGTCATTACTGAATACCTTATGTTTGGCTATTATAAGTCAAGGCAAAGAAATGACGGATGGATTAAATTTAATGTAGTATCAACAGTATTACTAGTTAAGTTGTTAAATATTGTAACAAAACTAATGTCATTACTGAATACCTTATGTTTTTTACTATGATAAGTCAAGGCAAAAAATGACGGATGGATTAAATTCAATGTAGTATCAACAGTATTATTAGTTAATTTGTTAAATATTGTAAGAAAACTAATGGCATTACTGAATACCTTATGTTTGGATATTATACGTCAAGGCACAAAATGACGGTTGGATTAAATATAATGTAGTATCAACAGTATTATTAGTAAAGTTGTTAAATATTGTAACAAAACTAATGTCATTACTGTATACCTTATGTTTGGCTATTATAAGTCAAGGCAAAGAAATGACTAATGGATTAAATTTAATGTAGTATCAACAGTATTATTAGTTAAGTTGTTAAATATTGTAACAAAACTAATGTCATTACTGAATACCTTATGTTTGGCTATTATAAGTCAATGCAAAGAAATGACGAATGGATTAAATTTAATGTAGTATCAACAGTATTATTAGTTAAGTTGTTAAATATTGTAACAAAACTAATGTCATTACTGAATACCTTATGTTTGGCTATGATAGGTCATGGCAAAAAATGACAGATGGATTAAATTTTATGTAGTATCAACAGTATTATTAGTTAAGTTGTTAAATATTGTAACAAAACTAATGTCATTACTGAATACCTTATGTTTGGCTATGATAAGTCAAGGCAATAAAAAACGGATGGATTAAATTCAATGTAGTATCAACAGTATTATTAGTTAATTTGTTAAATATTGTAACAAAACTAATGACATTACTGAATACCTTATGTTTGGATATGATACGTCAAGGCAAAAAATGACGGTTGGATTAAATTTAATGTAGTATCAACAGTATTATTAGTTAAGTTGTTAAATATTGTAACAAAACTAATGTCATTACTGAATACCTTATGTTTGTCTATTATAAGTCAAGGCAAAGAAATGACGGATGGATTAAATTTAATGTAGTATCAACAGTATTATTAGTTACGTTGTAAAATATTGTAACAAAACTAATGTCATTACTGAATACCTTATGTTTGGCTATGATAAGTCAAGGCAAAAAATGACGGATAGATTAAATTCAATGTAGTATCAACAGTATTATCAGTTAATTTGTTAAATATTGTAACAAAACTAATGACATTACTGAATACCTTATGTTTGGATATGATACGTCAAGGCAAAAAATGACGGTTTGATTAAATTTAATGTAGTATCAACAGTATTATTAGTTAAGTTGTTAAATATTGTAACAAAACTAATGTCATTACTGAATACCTTATGTTTGTCTATTATAAGTCAAGGCAAAGAAATGACGGATGGATTAAATTTAATGTAGTATCAACAGTATTATTAGTTAATTTGTTAAATATTGTAACAAAACTAATGTCATTACTGAATACCTTATGTTTGCCTATTATAACTCAAGGCAAAAAATGACGGATGGATTAAATTCAATGTAGTATCAACAGTATTATTAGCTAATTTGTTAAATATTGTAACAAAACTAATGGCATTACTGAATACCTTATGTTTGGATATGATACGTCAAGGCACAAAATGACGGTTGGATTAAATATAATGTAGTATCAACAGTATTATTAGTTAAGTTGTTAAATATTGTAACAAAACTAATGTCATTACTGAATACCTTATGTTTGGCTATTATAAGTCAAGGCAAAGAAATGACGGATGGATTAAATTTAATGTAGTATCAACAGTATTATTAGTTAAGTTGTTAAATATTGTAACAAAACTAATGTCATTACTGAATACCTTATGTTTGGCTATGATAGGTCATGGCAAAAAATGACGGATGGATTAAATTTAATGTAGTATCAACAGTATTATTATATAAGTTGTTAAATATTGTAACAAAACTAATGTCATTACTGAATACCTTATGTTTGTCTATTATAAGTCAAGGCAAAGAAATGACGGATGGAATAAATTTAATGTAGTATCAACAGTATTATTAGTTAAGTTGTTAAATATTGTAACAAAACTAATGTCATTACTGAATACCTTATGTTTGGCTATGTTAAGTCAAGGCAAAAAATGACAGATGGATTAAATTCAATGTAGTATCAACAGTATTATTAGTTAAGTTGTTAAATATTGTAACAAAACTAATGTCATTACTGAATACCTTATGTTTGGCTATGATAGGTCATGGCAAAAAATGACGGATGGATTAAATTTAATGTAGTATCAACAGTATTATTAGTTAGGTTGTTAAATATTGTAACAAAACTAATGTCATTACTGTATACCTTATGTTTGGCTATTATAAGTCAAGGCAAAGAAATGACGGATGGATTAAATTTAATGTAGTATCAACAGTATTATTAGTTAAGTTGTTAAATATTGTAACAAAACTAATGTCATTACTGAATACCTTATGTTTGGCTATGATAGGTGATGGCAAAAAATGACGGATGGATTAAATTTAATGTAGTATCAACAGTATTACTAGTTAAGTTGTTAAATATTGTAATAAAACTAATGTCATTACTGAATACCTTATGGTTGGCTATGATAAGTCAAGGCAAAAAATGACGGATGGATTAAATTCAATGTAGTATCAACAGTATTATTAGTTAATTTGTTAAATATTGTAACAAAACTAATGGCATTACTGAATACCTTATGTTTGGATATGATACGTCAAGGCACAAAATGACGGTTGGATTAAATATAATGTAGTATCAACAGTATTATTAGTTAAGTTGTTAAATATTGTAACAAAACTAATGTCATTACTGAACACCTTATGTTTGGCTATTATAAGTCAAGGCAAAGAAATGACGGATGGATTAAATTTAATGTAGTATCAACAGTATTATTAGTTAAGTTGTTAAATATTGTAACAAAACTAATGTCATTACTGAATACCTTATGTTTGGCTATGATAGGTCATGGCAAAAAATGACGGATGGATTAAATTTAATGTAGTATCAACAGTATTATTAGCTAAGTTGTTAAATATTGTAACAAACCTAATGTCATTACTGAATACCTTATGTTTGGCTATGATAAGTCAAGGCAAAAAATGACGGATGGATTAAATTCAATGTATTATCAACAGTATTATTAGTTAATTTGTTAAATATTGTAACAAAACTAATGTCATTACTGAATACCTTATGTTTGGCTATTATAAGTCAAGGCAAAGAAATGACGGATGGATTAAATTTAATGTAGTATCAACAGTATTATTAGTTAAGTTGTTAAATATTGTAACAAAACTAATGTCATTACTGAATACCTTATGTTTGGCTAATATACGTCAAGGCAAAGAAATGACGGATGGATTAAATTTAATGTAGTATCAACAGTATTATTAGTTAAGTTGTAAAATATTGTAACAAAACTAATGTCATTACTGTATACCTTACGTTTGGCTATGATAAGTCAAGGCAAAAAATGACGGATGGATTAAATTTAATGTAGTATCAACAGTATTATTAGTTAAGTTATAAAATATTGTAACAAAACTAATGTCATTACTGAATACCTTATGTTTGGCTATGATAAGTCAAGGCAAAAAATGACGGATGGATTAAATTCAATGTAGTATCAACAGTATTATTAGTTAATTTGTTAAATATTGTAACAAAACTAATGGCATTACTGAATACCTTATGTTTGGATATGATACGTCAAGGCAAAAAATGACGGTTGGATTAAATTTAATGTAGTATCAACAGTATTATTAGTTAAGTTGTTAAATATTGTAACAAAACTAATGTCATTACTGAATACCTTATGTTTGCCTATTATAAGTCAAGGCAAAGAAATGACGGATGGATTAAATTTAATGTAGTATAAACAGTAGGCCTATTATTAGTTAAGTTGTTAAATATTGTAACAAAACTAATGTCATTACTGAATACCTTATGTTTGGCTGTTACAAGTCAAGGCAAAAAATGACGGATGGATTAAATTCAATGTAGTATCAACAGTATTATTAGTTAATTTGTTAAATATTGTAACAAAACTAATGACATTACTGAATACCTTATGTTTGGATATGATACGTCAAGGCAAAAAATGACGGTTGGATTAAATTTATTGTAGTATCAACAGTATTATTAGTTAAGTTGTTAAATATTGTAACAAAACTAATGTCATTACTGAATACCTTATGTTTGGCTATGATAAGTCAAGGCAAGAAATGACGGATGGATTAAATTCAATGTAGTATCAACAGTATTATTAGCTAATTTGTTAAATATTGTAACAAAACTAATGACATTACTGAATACCTTATGTTTGGATATGATACGTCAAGGCACAAAATGACGGATGGATTAAATATAATGTAGTATCAACAGTATTATTAGTTAAGTTGTTAAATATTGTAACAAAACTAATGTCATTACTGAATACCTTATGTTTGGCTATGATAGGTCATGGCAAAAAATGACGGATGGATTAAATTTAATGTAGTATCAACAGTATTACTAGTTAGGTTGTTAAATATTGTAACAAAACTAATGTCATTACTGAATACCTTATGTTTGGCTATGATAAGTCAAGGCAAAAAATGACGGATGGATTAAATTCAATGTTGTATCAACAGTATTATTAGTTAGTTTGTTAAATATTGTAACAAAACTAATGGCATTACTGAATACCTTATGTTTGGATATGATACGTCAAGGCACAAAATGACGGTTGGATTAAATATAATGTAGTATCAACAGTATTATTAGTTAAGTTGTTAAATATTGTAACAAAACTAATGACATTACTGAATACCTTATGTTTGGCTATTATAAGTCAAGGCAAAGAAATGACGGATGGATTAAATTTAATGTAGAATCAACAGTATTATTAATTAAGTTGTTAAATATTGTAACAAAACTAATGTCATTACTGAATACCTTATGTTTGGCTATGATAGGTCATGGCAAAAAATGACGGATGGATTAAATTTAATGTAGTATCAACAGTATTATTAGTTACGTTGTTAAATATTGTAACAAAACTAATGTCATTACTGAATACCTTATGTTTGTCTATTATAAGTCAAGGCAAAGAAATGACGGATGGATTAAATTTAATGTAGTATCAACAGTATTATTAGTTAAGTTGTTAAATATTGTAACAAAACTAATGTCATTACTGAATACCTTATGTTTGGCTATGATAAGTCAAGGCAAAAAATGACGGATGGATTAAATTCAATGTAGTATCAACAGTATTATTAGTTAAGTTGTTAAATATTGTAACAAAACTAATGTCATTACTGAATACCTTATGTTTGGCTATGATAGGTCATGGCAAAAAATGACGGATGGATTAAATTTAATGTAGTATCAACAGTATTATTAGTTAAGTTGTTAAATATTGTAACAAAACTAATGTCATTACTGAATACCTTATGTTAGGCTATTATAAGTCAAGGCAAAGAAATGACGGATGGAATAAATTTAATGTAGTATCAACAGTATTATTAGTTAAGTTGTTAAATATTGTAACAAAACTAATGTCAATACTGAATACCTTATGTTTGGCTATGATAGGTCATGGCAAAAAATGACGGATGGATTAAATTTAATGTAGTATCAACAGTATTACTAGTTAGGTTGTTAAATATTGTAACAAAACTAATGTCATTACTGAATACCTTATGTTTGGCTATGATAAGTCAAGGCAAAAAATGACGGATGGATTAAATTCAATGTAGTATCAACAGTATTATTAGTTAGTTTGTTAAATATTGTAACAAAACTAATGGCATTACTGAATACCTTATGTTTGGATATGATACGTCAAGGCACAAAATGACGGTTGGATTAAATATAATGTAGTATCAACAGTATTATTAGTTAAGTTGTTAAATATTGTAACAAAACTAATGTCATTACTGAATACCTTATGTTTGGCTATTATAAGTCAAGGCAAAGAAATGACGGATGGATTAAATTTAATGTAGTATCAACAGTATTATTAGTTAAGTTGTTAAATATTGTAACAAAACTAATGTCATTACTGAATACCTTATGTTTGGCTATGATAGGTCATGGCAAAAAATGACGGATGGGTTAAATTTAATGTAGTATCAACAGTATTATTAGTTAAGTTGTTAAATATTGTAACAAAACTAATGTCATTACTGAATACCTTATGTTTGGCTATTATAAGTCAAGGCAAAGAAATGACGGATGGATTAAATTTAATGTAGTATCAACAGTATTATTAGTTAAGTTGTTAAATATTGTAACAAAACTAATGTCATTACTGAATACCTTATGTTTGGCTATGATAAGTCAAGGCAAAAAATGACGGATGGATTAAATTCAATGTAGTATCAACAGTATTATTAGTTAATTTGTTAAATATTGTAACAAAACTAATGACATTACTGAATAAGTTATGTTTGGATATGATACGTCAAGGCAAAAAATGACGGTTGGATTAAATTTAATGTAGTATCAACAGTATTGTTAGTTAAGTTGTTAAATATTGTAACAAAACTAATGTCATTACTGAATACCTTATGTTTGTCTATTATAAGTCAAGGCAAAGAAATGACGGATGGATTAAATTTAATGTAGTATCAACAGTATTATTAGTTAAGTTGTTAAATATTGTAACAAAACTAATGTCATTACTGAATACCTTATGTTTGGCTATGATAAGTCAAGGCAAAAAATGACGGATGGATTAAATTCAATGTAGTATCAACAGTATTATTAGTTAATTTGTTAAATATTGTAACAAAACTAATGACATTACTGAATAAGTTATGTTTGGATATGATACGTCAAGGCAAAAAATGACGGTTGGATTAAATTCAATGTAGTATCAACAGTATTATTAGTTAGTTTGTTAAATATTGTAACAAAACTAATGGCATTACTGAATACCTTATGTTTGGATATGATACGTCAAGGCACAAAATGACGGTTGGATTAAATATAATGTAGTATCAACAGTATTATTAGTTAAGTTGTTAAATATTGTAACAAAACTAATGTCATTACTGAATACCTTATGTTTGGCTATTATAAGTCAAGGCAAAGAAATGACGGATGGATTAAATTTAATGTAGTATCAACAGTATTATTAGTTAAGTTGTTAAATATTGTAACAAAACTAATGTCATTACTGAATACCTTATGTTTGGCTATGATAGGTCATGGCAAAAAATGACGGATGGGTTAAATTTAATGTAGTATCAACAGTATTATTAGTTAAGTTGTTAAATATTGTAACAAAACTAATGTCATTACTGAATACCTTATGTTTGGCTATTATAAGTCAAGGCAAAGAAATGACGGATGGATTAAATTTAATGTAGTATCAACAGTATTATTAGTTAAGTTGTTAAATATTGTAACAAAACTAATGTCATTACTGAATACCTTATGTTTGGCTATGATAAGTCAAGGCAAAAAATGACGGATGGATTAAATTCAATGTAGTATCAACAGTATTATTAGTTAATTTGTTAAATATTGTAACAAAACTAATGACATTACTGAATAAGTTATGTTTGGATATGATACGTCAAGGCAAAAAATGACGGTTGGATTAAATTTAATGTAGTATCAACAGTATTGTTAGTTAAGTTGTTAAATATTGTAACAAAACTAATGTCATTACTGAATACCTTATGTTTGTCTATTATAAGTCAAGGCAAAGAAATGACGGATGGATTAAATTTAATGTAGTATCAACAGTATTATTAGTTAAGTTGTTAAATATTGTAACAAAACTAATGTCATTACTGAATACCTTATGTTTGGCTATGATAAGTCAAGGCAAAAAATGACGGATGGATTAAATTCAATGTAGTATCAACAGTATTATTAGTTAAGTTGTTAAATATTGTAACAAAACTAATGTCAATACTGAATACCTTATGTTTGGCTATGATAGGTCATGGCAAAAAATGACGGATGGATTAAATTTAATGTAGTATCAACAGTATTATTATTTAAGTTGTTAAATATTGTAACAAAACTAATGTCATTACTGAATACCTTATGTTTGGCTATTATAAGTCAAGGCAAAGAAATGACGGATGGAATAAATTTAATGTAGTATCAACAGTATTATTAGTTAAGTTGTTAAATATTGTAACAAAACTAATGTCATTACTGAATACCTTATGTTTGGCTATGATAGGTCATGGCAAAAAATGACGGATGGATTAAATTTAATGTAGTATAAACAGTAGGCCTATTATTAGTTAAGTTGTTAAATATTGTAACAAAACTAATGTCATTACTAAATACCTTATGTTTGGCTGTTACAAGTCAAGGCAAAGAAATGACGGATGGATTAAATTTAATGTAGTATCAACAGTATTATTAGTTAAGTTGTTAAATATTGTAACAAAACTAATGTCATTACTGAATACCTTATGTTTGGCTGTTACAAGTCAAGGCAATGAAATGACGGATGGATTAAATTGAATGTAGTATCAACAGTATTATTAGTTAAGTTGTTAAATATTGTAACAAAACTAATGTCTGTTATACCAATCAGCCTATTATAGTGGTGATTCTAAATGCGGTTACGTTATATGTACCGAGTATCTTATTAGATGAGTTTTTAAATATTTTGATCAAAACTTGGCAGTAAACTATGAAACCGATCAGTATTTCACAAAGCTAATTTTAATCTCGGATAGAGTATTAAAATACTATTTACTTGAAAAAAATTAAAGTAAACATTACCCATCTTCCCTTTCCTATTACGGTGTTAATACATATATATAACAGTTTATAAAGTTAAAGGAATAAATTATTACACTATTTTTGTTGAGCATAATCGTTACCTAATTTCTTGTGGTAATACACCCGAACATTCTACGTTTTCTGCCACACGTCATTTCAGCTACCTTTTCGTGTCGGTTTGTGCACTAGACTCCATTCTACCAGATTTTGATCGGCCCACCGTCTCTTGCGAAGATCCTACCCATTATTCTCTCTTTCTAGTCCCTGTCTCTTTACATTATGCCGTAAAGTAATAACTAGTCTTTCCAATGACTTCATTCCAAAGTTATTACCCTTAACTCTGGGTATACAATTTCTATGTATTTACCTGTCATAGGTAACTCAACAATCGCTTTTCAACTATGTTATACCTTAATTAATTGAACGACCACATTAGATTTATCAAAGGGGCTAAATGGTAATTCCATTGCCATGTGGTTCATGGTGTAGTTTTAAGTGCTTGTAATACCCTTTGATACAGTAAAGGACGTAAATACTTTGAATTAGACTATGTTGTGTTACTACACGGCCTAACTAGAGTTCAAAATTGAGACAAAGCGCAAGAACCTATATAAACCGATAAAACTCTTGTGTTCATACCAAGTGTCTTAAGTGCACTCAAATTCCAAATTCTACCACTGATTTTTAATGATCTCTTGCTAAGTGTTTCAGTGCAACATTGATCATACCTGAGACAGTGCTTGATTGTATGATTGCCTAGTCCACCATTAATAATAAAGGAGTAAATACTAGTTACTAATAACGTGTTTTAATATAGACAATTAGAACGTTGGGCTAATTGCTATATTCCATAGAAGGTCCTCCTACCAGAGACTATAACGTTTAGTAATTACTTAAACATTTGTAACTTCAGTTTAAAGGTTTGTGGGGAACCCCAACTATTACAGAAGGTCATATGTATTTGGTTTTGTAACTAGTGGCTTTACGAGAGACTGTTATTGACGGTAGCTTATGCCCTAGGAATAACCTAGTGGACTACTAGCCTTGTATCATTGGATATCGTTTATAAGAAAATAGAGATAACTAAAGGTATTTACATTATATCTAACTTACCATCAACGGATGCACAATAGCCATCTTAAATATTAAAGACTACAAGTTTTATTTAAAATTTATTTTACCTATCGGACAAAACATTTAAGGTTTAATTTTTGAACACATTATGAACACTTATGGTAGTTAGAGTGTATATAACATATTTAATCTACATATGTTTACAACTAATTATTTCTCATATACAAACGAAGCATCAGAGAATTCACTATTATTGTGTGAAACATTGTGTTCAATTATTGGTACAATTGACTCATAATACAAACTCATGGAAAATATGACAATGAAGAATCAAAATACCATTGACAAATAAAAATGAACATAATGTTCGCCATATAATATGACATACTCTTTCGTAACCAAAAGTTAAAATTTGTCACTAAATAAAACTTTCTGCGTAGTTTGATCACAATTATAATAATAGTGCAATTTCGTTATCTACAATTATTTTCCAAATATCACAATCCGGATCCCAGTAACTCCTCATTTGTAGTTACGGACCGTGCATTGATACTATGTCAATGGCGAATAGCTTTGAAAAATAATTGAGCTCTACCTGACTAGTTGTTTGTTATGTAAATCAATTTATCGTCAAAAAATTTGAATGCAAGTCATTTTTTAAATATAAAGAATAATATACAACGTTTATGTAGCTTTTACTTGTTCACATTTTCCCCATCAACTTTAGTATTTAGTCTTTGTCTTGTAACTAAAAGACAGTTTATAAACATTCAAGATTGCGTACGATAAATACGCTATTTACACAACTATGATAAAAAAACTTCCTACTACATCTACTACTTTCCCGGTTATGCAGCACTCTCCCTCGCCCAAAACATAACATTCTTCTCCGGCTCCCAGAACGTAACTGCCTCTCTCCTTTATTCCTTGGTGGCTCATCTATTCTCCCAATCTTGTCCAATAACAATGTTATTCTTCTTCTTCAGCCAACGTTAGGCTATCTGCCTTCTATTGTACTGACCAATTGTTGAAATTAACGTTTTTCTCAAAAAAAAGGCCAAATTAAAAGAAAGTTCATATGTACGAGCTTTGAATTTCGTAAACATACCAATCTGCTAATACTTTTGGAGGTCAAACTTTAATTTTTCTAGAAATGTATATGCTTGTTGTTTTAGAAAATACATTTTTTACAAACCTCACACACAGATTCCTCACCTACAGATTTATGACCGTTTCCTAGTTACCCTTTGTCGATCTTACAAATGATGATTTACAAAATCTGTATTCCTTACTAGTTATGCACACATATTTCAGCAATAGTTTTCTTTACATTATATATGCACTAAACTAATGGATTTGTAAAAAATCAATACCTTGAAACGACCAAATTAACCGTTGCAAAAATCTGTAATGGTGTAGAACAGCGATTTAGCCAGAGCACATAATATAAAAATTTTAACTAATTATTACAACAAATAGCAAAAAAAACAAGTGACTAAATCTAAATTTAAATTTAATAAATTAAGATTGTCAAGTCAAATCTCGAAAATAAAAATAACTAAATATAAAACTAAGGACTTTGTAAATTTGAATGATTTTTCCACTCTGTAATTCTAGGCTTTACTTTATTTTAAACATTTTAACATTTGGTAGTTATAATTTAATTTTTTGAATTCAAAACTATAAAACTTTTAATTGTTTTAGTTTACAAGGGCAAACTGCACTTTGTAGTAGACCATTAAAAAAGCAGCTTTCATGAGGAAAATAAATTCATTAGAATTCGAAGATGCTCGTTTAAAAACAAGAAAGAAAAAACTATTCGTTTTATACTTATTATTTCGATTTTTAGCGTAGTATAAATAAAGTCTACGTAAAAGGTATACTCTAATTGTTTATTTTGTTCATTAGGTTTGTTTTTAGGTTTATTATCCTTAACTTTAAAAACAAAATTCCATTTAAGATCAAAATAGTGTATTATGGTCTTCAAATCAGATGGATTGAGATGTTACTATAGTGGGACCATCGAAAGGCTTTCAACTTTCATTTTCAACCAAAATTACATTCAATGCGTTCAAGAAATCGTGGATCAAACATACTGTAAATCAATTCATATCTATCGTATACAGAACCTTCTGCTTTTTTAGGTTGGTTAAAAGTCTAGAATTCTTAACAACCTAGCCTGTATGAATGTATTTTTTAAATGACTATATATTTATTTTTTCTATAAACAAGCAACTTAGAAAATAACTGCCAACTATTTTGGTTTAATAAACGCTACTCCTAATGTAAGCTTTGGAGCCAGACAATTTATAAAATATGGTTGTGCATCACAAACACCTTGGGGTAACTTTTCTGTGCAGGAACTATGCCGTTAGAGCGAAAACGTTAACGTTTGGAAACGTTTTAGTTCGAAAATTAACACAAATATCTAATTTTCAAATAATTTGCTACATAAATCGTAGTGCTTAGGACTGGGATAAGAAGAGGCTTCTTACCGTTGTTTACCATCTTACAATTAATGACACATATGACGTCACATAGAAGACTCTAACGTAACAAATCTATATTATCACCCGAAACTACTGTTTATTAAAAGCATATATCACTAAGGCAAAAGAGTACACTGAGAGAACATCGAGATGGTTAAACTCGTACTTGGAAGATACTGTGAAAAGAGACGCATCTTTTCAATTATAAAACTCTGTAGAACAATATACATCTCAACCAAACAAAAAAGCTCAGATGATTTATTTTTTTATTGGAGATCCACGTAATTTTTCCACTGTAAACGTAAAAAACCTTTGTATTTTGCTCCTTTTTAATGCACCAATTGTAATTTATTTTAAACTTTAACACATAAAGGCTACATAAAACTTTACGTATGGTATTTATGATAAGATCAAGTCCCCATTTATAATGATATTTTTACCATCAACTCCACACTTAACCCTGTCATGGCAGCTGGCATATCAATAAAACCAAAACCTAATTTTGTTAAAGACATTGAGCACCGATTTGTGTGATCAGTAAAATAATTAACATTTCAGCTTAGACGCCAATCAGGCAAAACCACCCCTGAAGCAAATAAACTCTTATTGAAACCCTTGCGGTGGTCACGTTCTGTAAAGCTTTGCACTTGAATGGAAAAGTAACTCTCTGGCTTAAATAGGATGTATTTTAAAAACGACAGAGACGAAAATAAAGCGGTGTGAAATCGACCGCACTATAAAAGCTTTCTTTTTACTTTTGCTACGTTAAAAAGTTTTATTTTAAATACGAATTCAGAGGTGTATATATAAATGACAAACATTTATGATTCAGTATTATAAAGATTGTTAGAAGCTTTTTTAACATTGTAGCTTTTAATTAGTGTCACTACAGTGTCAAGAATATAACTCTCTCTATATGTAAGAGTATATAATTTTCTCTATATATAAACAAAGATAAAATATATATTGAAACAACCAGTTACAGACTACCAGTAAAATAACTGAAATTTTCTGTTAGCTACAAATTTTTAATCAAAATACAACACGTAAACATTTTTAAATTAAGTAAAAAATATAAAAGGTATCTGTGTAAACCACACGACACACACACACACACACACACACACACTCACACAAACATACATAAATATTTTAGTACTTGTTTCTCATAATTAAATTTTATAAATACGTAATATAAATTTCATGAATTTATAATAATTTAAACTTATCTAGAATTTCGTTTTTCCTCCCTAAGTTTGTTAACACTCTTCAATTAGGCAGTTAGGTTCTTAGATCCTTCTGATCTAATATAGGTTTAACCGTACTTTGTGCAACCGAGTAAATCATACAATTCCTAATAATAAGAATAATACTTAACTAGACTCTAATACGTATATATACAGTATATATCATAAATACAGGGAATATATTATTTAGAGAAAGATAAAGATTTCATAAAACGCTCAGCACAACAATGCGTTGAAATATAAAAATACAGCTATTTCTCTAGCAGCTTAAATTTGAATAAAATTAATATTCACCAACTCTCCATTTCCCTGTGTAAGGTTATATAGCGAGAAATTGCTAACATATTTCTTGTTAACGGATGTCACGTCACCAATATTAAATAACTGCAAAATAACGCAATAGAGATGTATTCACATGGAGGAAATACACCAGTATTTTGATACATTGTGTTTGCATCTTGAATCTTCACTCCAATTCCCATAGTAATTAGAAAACGTACCCCGTAAGTCACAGAATCTTGCTTCCATTCGTCTTCGCCTAGAGCAGGCATCGTCAATACGCGGCCCACAAGCCACATGTGCGCCTAAGAAATATTTTTTTGCTGCCCTCAGCTGTTCGGTAAAAATGGTATTCTTAAAGAAATAAAGGAGAATACAGCTCGCTATGATTTTTGGAAAGCATTTGAAAAGGACGAACTTCCAACTTAATTGACTGTGCTGTGAAAATACTGTGTTTACCTACATATGTCTGTAAATCCACATTCAGTAAGCTGAAGTTCATATAACCCAAGTACAGATCTATAATAACGAGTGAGAACGTTGAAAGTATTTTGAGAATTTTAGTTTCTTCCCAATCTGCGAACATAGGTTCCATATTAGACGGCTGTGAAAGATTTCGCTCATCGGCTTTAAAAAATTAATAAATTCAGTTATTCTACGAGTTAAGTAAAATGTAGTAGACCCTCCCTAATCGTGCGTTATGTACTATACGGTTTTACTTATTCGCGGAGGGCAATATTATAGGATTTTCCGCAAATAGGTGCCGTATCTTAAGAAAACACATAAAACAAAGACAGTATAGGTATTATACTGTGCAGGTTGTACGATAATGTGTTCTCGTCTTATTTATTTTGTACAGTAGTTATTTTTCACAAAGAAATTTGACTATTCTCTAAACATCCGTTATACTGTAAACTACAAGGCCTACTACTCAAATTACTGACATTTTGTCATTATGACAAGTGGATTTATCGTCAGTAGCAAACAATGGCATCCATGTTCCTCTTTATATATCTCTACGGGAGGATTTAATTTCTCTACCTTAATTCTACCTATTTTCACAATCTTCTCCAATCCGTTGTAGTTGATAAAATTATTTTAAACGATCGCCTTAAAACTACTAACATAATAAATCGCACCCAGGACTCATCATAAAAACCTCAACACATAGAGAAGTTTACTCTTGTAGCGGTAGAGGAAAAAATAATGTACTTTGAATAAATAAAACAGAAAGGTTGTATTTGTGCGAAATATAATATATTTTGCAAAGTACGTCAGAGAGTAATTCATTCTGGTTGCAATGTAGCAGTAACCTCGTTACAGGAACGGATTGTGGCACACCACGTACCTGAGAACAGCGAAGTTGTAATGAAATCAGTGGTGAAGGGGTGAAAACCCATTATCGAAAAGTAATTTAGCCCCTCGATGGCCGGTGTATATTACATGCAGCAAGAAGCATTGGGCAAAAAGTGCGTTGCGTAATTACACAGCAAAGTTCATGACGGCTGGAGTCTAGGTTTAACCATACAAATTCAGCAATCCATGGTAACAACAAAAAACAGTCAGTTGTTTAGTTTGTATTACGAATATTAATTTAACTTTTTAACGAATTTTACGAGATTGTTTTTATGACAAAATTCCTGGTATGTCAACCATAACTTTATATAATTTTTTCACTTCAATAAATTTAACTGCCAAAATTTGTGTTATAGCGTTAGTGAATAAATAACTTATGTTAACATAAGTGAGTAAACCCAAAGAACCTTACAGTACTTCTGAAGACCTTGTAACCGAAATATAAAGCAGATGGTAATTTATAGTGTATAAACTATTTTTATTGTGGCTTAGTAGCTTTTATTTAGTGTGTGTTGTAAATTTATTAGACCAGTTTCTTAAGTTAATACCTAATGAGTTATATAATGAATTGTATTTCATTAAAGACTGTTTCAAAAGATCGTCAATAAAGTTTTAGCAATATTTTGCGGGTTAACAATTGCTTATAAGTTTGAAACTTTAACCATAAAGAAGAGAACTTAAACGTCTTGCGCCTAAAAGATGAGTTGCTCAAGAGAGTATATTGCTACGAAGAGAAGTATCACATTATAAACGAGAGAGAAAAGAAATGTCTGGACTTTACTGGAGAATAGGTTCATCTGAAATATGAATATCTTGTATTGGTAGATTAATTAGGTGCTATATTATAACAAGATAACATTGAAATCTAAGTAAATTATCAAAAGTTGTTTTAAGTGTTTATTAATAATTTAAGTTATTAATATTACTATTATAAATTATTATTACTTTTATTAGGCCTATTATTATAAATTTTTATTATTTAGTTATCATAAGTTATTATTTTACAAGAATAAGTTGAGATAAATTGTTATTTTTCACGTAGATAGATTTAACATGTGGTGTAAATACGACTATGGGATACATCCTCCAGGGAAAAGAATCATTCTCGCTGGAAATGTGTTGAGTCGAATTTAACTTGAGTGGCACAGGAAGTAGGAAAGGCGGTAATGGTTTGAAACGAGACACTTGCTCAGAGAAGTAGCTCTCATTTATATTGGGGTCATTATCAGAGATATTTTAAATATGCCAGTAGAAAAGCGTCGGACTAGAAACAGTAAAAAAGATGAGACTGAAGTTATATGAACAGCATATTTCTATACTAGTAGCTCCTGACAAGGTGGCATTTTTGGTTCTTGATCTTGTTTTACGGAAAATCATAGACAAATTGAACGAGTCTTTCATGATGATGCAACCAGCAAAATAGTTTTAAATGCAATAGCAGCTGAAATACTTGTGCGTTAGTTAATTGGCTAACTGCGAAATTGTGGCTTCTCATATAGTGCGTAACCGATTGTTTCTACCACGAGATCGCAAATGTGAACAAACTTTTATGAAAAATGCATCATACACGGTACTCTTAAATAAAAAATTTAAACCCTTTTTAAATATACTGTAAACGTTAAAATCTAATTAATATTAAAACTGCAATTAATTTGTATACAAATTAATAGTTTTAAAATATTTCACCTTGTATATGATTTAGCATTTATATGTAAATGGTAATTGTCTCTGAAATTAGTAGTGTAAGGACGTACATAGTGATGGAATGTGTCCTAAGCTCTCAAAGGGCTATTTCCTATGCAAGCTGCTTCTATTGGGATACTATTATGATATCTGTGTAAACGGAGTAATCTTTATTTTATAGTCCTAAGATTTTATAAATAGTTACAAGACAAAGCCTAGGTATTTATATTAAAGTCAAACAAATGTAAGCAAATAAAAAAAAGTCATTTTTTTTGTTTTATTTATAGTGAACATTAGAAATATATCTCTAAAAATAAATGTTTTTGTTCACCACGTCGTTATATAATAACTTGTGTTCAGCGTAAAAACACAGTTCGTTTTAGACGATAAATTGATTTACATAGCAAACAAAGTTGGCAACAATTATAAACCTCAATCTGTTTAACGTAGGGAGTTAACGAATGTTGATTGCAATTTAGTCAGGTAGAGTTCAATTATTTTTTCAAACCTATTCGCAATTAATTGGCATCATATCGATGTACGGTGTATAGCTAAAAGCGAAGAACTACTGGAATTTGGAATGCAGTATTTGGAAAATAATTTGTGGGTAACGAATTTACACTCGTGTTATAGCCGTGTGCAAACTGCGCAGAAAATGTTATTTAGCTGTAAACTTTAGATCTCGGTTATTAAAGATTATGTAATGTTATATAATATCATATGTTTTGTCAATAGTATTTTTCAGAATTCCTATATGTTGGATGTGTTTGTATTCTGAGTTTATTTGTATCATTTATTATGCTTAAAGTTTTATAGAATAGTGAATAACCATCTTTAGATAGTTCGTTCCTTATATAACACATCAATAGCGGTAAAAATATGTAAATTAAGTCTTTTGGATTTAACCTAATCACCATAAGTTTTCATAACATATTTAAAAATCAACCATTAATTCATACCCCGATAAATAAATAAATAAAAATTAGAGTTGTTATGCATCCGTTGATAGTATGTTAGATGCAACTAACCGGTTTGTAACTATACTTTGATTTAAAGTAAAATAGGAATGGGTTTTTAGCAGGGTAGGGATGCTGTGTTGTCAGTTCGAACCCATTTACAGTCAATCCGCTGCTGCCAGTGACTGAAATTGCAGAACGAAGCAAGCTACACCACTAGTAAGTCACTCCATCACAGTTACAATGTCACTGACAACGAACAGGAGTTTAACGTTGAATTGGCATCAAGGATCACCCACGCAGAAAGATGTGAATTTCCCATTAGTTCAGACTTCTGTAATCCCCACTCCCTCTGATCGATTCATCAACCAAGAATCCTATTCTGTTTTAAAACAATCTAAAATTAACCTGCAACCAGCAGCGGTGGCCTTTAACTACCACCATTTCCTTTACAACCGCAACAACTAAAGCATGACTAGAATTCAGTTAAGTAGTAGTCCGTTAGGTTAACTCGATAGTTTTATTTATTTTAAACCCGCAATAGGAAAGGAAAGATGAGTAATGCTATACTTTCGTATTTAGTGTCAATAATATTTTAATTATAATTTGCCAATATTTTCGATAAATTTTTCTACGAGTTAGTATACTTCAACCGGCCATTAGTTTTTGTCATGTTTCAGAAAATATTTAATACCTTCACTAATAGTTGGTTTTGTACAGATCAACATATCATTCGTTGTAAACTCAAATTGAATCCTTCTGGTGCCTATTGAGGTATAATAAAAAAATAGATAGTTTTGTCAAGAATTTCAATTTACATAGATATTGTTGCATCCGTTTATACCGTTAGATATAGTATAACCACTATCAGTGTTTACTAAATGTTTGTTCAGAATGTTTACAACTTAGCTAATAGTACTCGTACTTCCGTTTATAATACGTAATGTAACGCTTATTTCTTTGTTTGACTTATAATAATCAAACATTAGGTATTCAATAATGACATTAGCTTTAATTAAACTATCACTAGTACTTTAGTGATTGCTGGTTAACCATTACTTTACTGAATCCATGTAATCTAAACCACTATTAGTGAAGTCGAGGACCTAAATATAATACTTCTCAAAGAGACATAAAGATATGTCTACGATTACGTCTGTGTACGAAGAAGGATGGGTGAAGGTGGTGTACAATAGACAAAACAATGATAACGTAGAATAATGGAATAAGGAAAGTTATTCCATCGCGTGGGCTAGTTCGTTTACATTAGACTTACTTTCTCCTTTGGTTATAGATACTCTCTACCATTTATTATCGGGAACCAGGAATGAAACTAGAAAAATTACTTGAATAATTTTTATAGAGTAATAATTCATAATATAACGTGTGATGTAAACGTAAAATATGACGGAATTTTTATTTTAATCTGACGAGAAAGATTGCATTCTTATTTTCGTTAATATTAATAATTTCTAGGAGTAAAAGGTTGAAAGGTCTAAAAGAAATTGTGATTCGAAAGAGATTAGTGTTCAGGCCCTGACTGTGGGTCAAAGGAGAGCTACAACGTGTTCAAAGCAATAAACTAACTATAAAAGTTTGAAAGATTATAGATAACAACTGATAGTAAAAGGAAGTAATTACTACTCAGTAGAATTTGAAAAAATGTTAAAATAGGAATAACCCGAATTTAAAAATATTTATATATATTTTTTAATAGCAAAACAAAATTGTCAGCCATCATTTCAGATATTTTCAATATGAGATAACATTGATATAAAGTTTTAATTCAACAATATAACAATACTTGTAGTTTGGAAATAAGATTTAAAGTTAGTGCTTTAAATGTTTTGTTTGATATTTTGTCTAAATTTTGTTTTCAAAATTAACCTACATTATTTACGAAAGTTTGTCATAAATAAATAATATTTTTTTTAGTAAGAAATAGAAAGCAAATCTTATATTTTTAGTCCAGCTGCATTGCAATACAACAGGCCTACAGCGTTTGTCTCACAAACTGCCCCTACTTTGTAAAACTTGTTCCACGACAAATAGCATAAGTAGACCAGATCAATCTGTTATTTCGACTCTGTGGTAATGTACTCAACTTTCCTCGTTAGGCGACTTGTTTGCAAAATTGTCCCCAAATAAAATACGAGGGGCCGAAATTTAAAACAAAATTACTGGGTTGGCCATTCATCTCTCTCTCTCTCCTTATCTTCTCTCTCTCTCTCTCTCTCTCATTCTATCTCTCTCCCTCTCTCTCTCTCTCTCTCTCTCGGACTCTTTCTCTTCTCCTTCTTCTTATATCCAATGTTATAATGTTATATCAATACAATAACTTACAACAAAAAACTCTAATTTTACAAACGAACTTATAGTATCTTTTATTTACTAACTCGTTTTTTTATTGAAACAAAATATAGCTTTTTACATAATAATTTAATAAATATTAAAAACGAGTTTCTCGCCAGGATTTACTTTGACTGTTGGTGTCTGTTTCAATTTAAATTTCAAAACTATTATAATGAGAATAAAAATAATAATTGGTCTATAGTATAAAGCTATAGAATAAACAAGTCATTAAAATTGCCATTGCTAATCTTATTATTTAAAGCATAACTTACTGAAGAAAACCACGTAGCTTCTTATAAACCCAATTTCCACGTTAACTCTCTTTCGTTGATCTTTGTACTGTATTTGTTTTTGAAAAAACAAATAAACCTACAATCAAATGAAACCACAAAACTATAGTTGTGGTGATACAAAAACTCATTTTGTATTATTTTACACTACATAACTGATATCCTTTCCTAAACCATGTCGGAGGTGCTGAAAAATGTCTTTAAACCTATAGGTGCTTTCTCATATAGCAAACTATGACCGTGATGTTGTTTTTGGGGGTGTATTTTGTGTGATTTTGGGAATCTGGTGGGTGTATGTGGATGTGGGTGCCGGTAGATGTATGGTTGGATGTGTGGCTTTTTTGTATGTGTGCGGGTATGTTGTATGTTGGTATACGTGAATATGTAAATTTTGCTGTGTACATTTGAAACGATAGTTTAACATATACAGTATCACTGTCTCTACATTTATAAACAATGAGATTTGAATTTTAAAAAAAAGTAATAATTAGTAATTATTATATAATCTATAATCTCTAATCTATAATAGAGGAAAGAGAAATAGTATTCAACACAGCTTAAAAGGAAACCGAATAAGTAATTTACGTCACTCATCGAAACAACTAAATGTTTTGGTGGTTCTAAGTATATAGTTAAATAGTTTATTCCATACTATTGTATTAAACAACCCATTTCTAAAGGTCAACACTTTAGAACCATAAAGAGGAAAAAACCTTTGCAAATTACCACTAGAAAGATAGAATAATGAGACACTGACTAGAGCACAGATAGTATTATATATAAAGTCTCCAGCTCCATCCAGTTTGAATAATGGTAAGCTTTTGTGAACTTCATAATAATATTTTAAGGCGAATAAGTCGTGAATTTATTTTCAAACTTTACACGATATTGACAGCGTTCAATCACTGGTTATTTTATGGTTTCATGTATCGTGCCAACTCAAAGCAGTATTATAAATGTGGAAACGTTTCCTAAAACATAACGAATTCCCATCTTGTAACTATGTCTTCTGCTACTCATTGCTGAGGTCTTGAGCAAAAACTTCCCGGTGGAAAATAACCGATTGTGAAATGCTTTCGTGATTTCATTGTCGAATCTGAACCAAGTTTCAGATAGTAAGTGAAACTGCCAATTTTATGTAGAGAGCAACTATATCAGAAATTTCAAATAGAGTTTTCGAATCAATAGAAGATTTTGTCGCTTTAGTACATTTACGAAAGCGCCTTGTTCTCTGAATTGCTTATTTCTACTACTCGTTTAACTACTACGATTTCAATCTAAATATCATATATTCCCTTACGAAATATGTTATAAATTTCCAACGCAAACTCCCAAATTTATTATAAAGTATTCGATGCGAATTAGTACAGTTATGATAATTATTATTTAGGTGATTGTTTACATTTATCAACTATTTAGTCGTCTGCTTCTGCAGAATAATACCTTTTGCAGGATACGTCACTTATTCTCTATTCTTTGTAAGAATAGTATAGATTGTTTAGATTTGTGTGATAGTAATGGTGTATATAATTACAACTAAATCTACCTTGACTGAATACGTTATAGGTATATTTTAATAAAGGTGTATAGTAATGTTGTATAATATTACATCCAAATCGATCCTGGCAAGTAACTTTATATTCAAACGTATTACAGCACTCTGAATGCTTCGAAACTGCGCGCCAAAAAAGTAGTCCCAATTAAAATATGAAGAATTAAACTTCTAACGCAACAAAAAAATATATATTTCATTACAACTTCAGGAGACGTCTAGGAATATTTTCATACATATGTCTAAATAAATCTCTTTTTATTTCTGATTAAGAGGTACTTTTTTAAAAAATCAAACAGATATTATTAAACTATCAGTTTAGTTAAAATTAATATTTTATAATATCATTATTTCTATTAAAATGTTTTTAAAAATAAAATAAACAATTTATATATATATATATATATATATATATATATATATATATATATATATAATCAAGTGTTTATTTATAGTGTTCTTTACAATCTACCCAGTGCTTACATCGGCTAGTTGGCGGGTTCACAGGTGGCGGATAGTGGAGTGGCCTACAGATATATAGGATAGCTGCGAATAAGAATTACAAATAAGCAGTCTCGGACCAGAGGTGGCAATATCAAAAAGGGGTGGATGTTCAATAATTGGCAAGATCGTACGTATTCAATACCACATAACCCGTTGACGATGTTGTGACATGGCGAGTAAGTGCCGCCATAAAATAAGCACTGCTCTGTGCTGTCTTGCACAGTTTGGGAGAGGACCTCAAGGACTAGGAGAGTAAACTCCAAAAAACAAGGATAGCTTGGGGTCTTAGCTGCAGAGAAACCAACTAAGCTAGGGGATTTAAACTCTGATAAAAAATTACATGGCCCACCAGTTAGTGGTTGAGCGTAGGGCTAACAACCCTACATCGTAAAAAACTCTTGTTACGAAACCAAACAAATGTAATAATAAAGGATAGATTGAAAGGCAAAAGAAAACGGAACTCGAACCTGGTTTTAGCAACATGGAATGTTCGGACAAAGTTATAGCCGGGGGAAATGGCTGAAGTGGCTGAACAGCTATTTAAATTTAACATTGACGCAGTGGCCCTACAAGAGATTAGACGGGGATGGCAAGTTAGACTTGATAAGAAAGAATATATCAAACTGTACAGTTGAGCAGCAAAAACGGGATAAAGAGGAACAGGATTCATGCTTACAAAAAGGCTATGCCGTAGTTTATTGCTATTCGAACCCATTCATGATAGAATGTGCAAGATGCTCTTGAGGAGAAAATTTAGAAATACAACTTTGATCTCTGCCTATTCACCAACTGAAGACAGTGATGAAGATGAAAAAATACTTTTCTACCAACAATTCGAACATTCTCTTCTATGTAGTCCCAAATATGACACAAAAATTATACTTGGTGATCCAAACGACTAAGTGGGCAAGGAGAATTTTACACAAACTGTTGCTGGAACCTACTCACTTCATAATACGACAACGAATGGCAATGGTAAACACTTGTGTGAACTTGCTGAAGCAAACAACATGAGAATAAAATGTACTTCCTTTCCGCACAAAAACAAATATACATTGGAACTTGGAAAGCACCAAATGGCACATTAACCGAAATTGATAACGTACTCATTTTTAAACGTTATTCCTCCTCAGTTACTGATGTCAGAACGGCCAGAAGCCCAAATTGTGATTCAGACCACTTACTGGTGAAAATTAAATATAGAGAGCGACTGGCATGCTTGCGACAAGAGAAATTATATAAAAGAAAGCACTGGAACCTAGAAAAATTTAAAGATCCGGACACATTAGGATTTAGAGAACTGGGCTTTAGCAAAATGTTAGAAGTGTTACTAACAGGGGATATTGAAAATGCAAAAAAAGGGATAGAAGTAAAGTGGTCCAATATTAGCAGAGTCATTGAGGAGACGGCGAGTGATGTGATTGGTGAGAAAATGAGGAGACTTGGTGAGAAATAGTTCGATGATGAATGTCGTGACGTGCCAAGAGTAAGAAATGCATATAGATTAATAATGTTACAGCATGCTACAAGACGGAACACCTCAGATTACCAACTAAGCCGTAGAAGAACAAGAAAGGTCATACGTGAAAAGAAAAAAGCCTTTCTAAGGAAGCAAGTAGAGCAAATTGAGAAACTGAGAAGTAATAACGAACCCAAGAAATTCTATGTTGCTGTTAAATATATAAATATAGGTATCCAGCCTAAAACCGACTCACGCAATTATAAAGATGGTAGAGTAGTGGAAGGGAAGGCTGAATGGCAGATAGGCAGAGTACTTTGGTGATCTGTATAACGCAGGAGTTCAGACGATAGTCACTGACATCAATACCTTGAGCCGAATAGAATTGACAAATGAGGATGACATTGAGTCACCGGACATGAATGACTTCATGGAGTGAATTGAAAAGCTGAAAACCAATAGAGCACGTGGTAAAAACTTACTTGTATCCGATTTTTTTTTAAATTGTGGGGAAATTGTACAGTCACAATTTATATTCCCTGGTCCTAGACATATGTGAAAGAGAACGCATGCCTAGAAAATGGAGAAATAGTCTCATATGTCCTATTTTTATAAAGGGTGACAAATTGGAATGCTGTAATGATCGTGGAATATCTCTTTTCACGGTAAAATACAAAATATTCTCAAACATAATACTGAAAAAGCTCAACGTCTTTGCTGGAAACATCATAACAGATTATCAGTGCGGATTCCGAGACGAAAGGGGAACTACCGATCAGATATTAGTTTTAAGACGGTTCCTCTAGAGGTGTTGGAAATATAAAATTGACATTCATCTTCTTTTTATTGACTGTCGGCAGGATTTTGACAGTATCAACAGAGCAAAATTCTCTAAATTTTGAGCTCGAGTTCAACGTACCAAACAAGTTGATCAGACTGATCAACATGACATTGTGTGTTAGTGACGGCAAAGTTGTCATAGGCGGCACTATGAGTCCTGAATTTCCTATTCTGACTGGCGTGAGACAAGGCAATGCCCTGCCTGCAAACCCTCTTCAATCTGGCATTACATGTCGTTTTGACGAGGATTAACGTTTCATCGAGTATCATGCATTCATGCAGTCAAATATGTGTATATGCTGATGATATATGCTTGGTTGCCAGGAATATTCCATCGCTCAAAGAGACTTTTAATATGATCAATAATGAAAGCAAATGAAAGGTATCTGCATAAATGAGGGGAACACTAAAAATATGAGTACAAGCAGAGGGCATAGCAGTACGACTACAGATATCGATGGATATTCCTTTGAAAAAGAAAATGTTTCACATATTTAGGCTCGGAAGTGATTGATGAAAATAAAACAATAAATGAAGTCCAAAAAACAATAATGGCAGCTAATAGAGCATACTTCACAAATATAAAGCTTTTTAAAACTAGGCTATTGTCTTAAACCACTAAGGTACGACTCAATAAAACCTTAATTCGGCCAGTAAAAACGTAATCTTTTGAGAAAAATTTATGGTCCGGTCCACTATTACAAACAAATGCGATCTAATGCCGAGTTGTATTCCTTATAAAAAGATGCAGTTGTCCATTTTATTAAAACGCGACGTCTAGAATGGTTGGGTCACATGATAAGAATGCCCACCAATAGAATGCCGAACAAACTTTTACATTGCACTACGATTGGCAAAAGAAGAGTTGGCCGACCAAGAAAACGATGGCTATAGGACCTTGAGGAAGATTTAAGGTACTCGGCATTACAGCATGGAAACAGAAGGCTAAGGACAGAAGTACATGGCGGGACATTGTTAAGGAGCAATTGCCAACCCCGGGCTGTAGCGCTACGTAGTAGTAGTAGTATTTACAATTTATTCATTGTAAGTAACAATATTACTCGTTTTTAATTTAATTTTTTAATAATTAATCAGTGTTAACTTGGATTATGTTTGTTTCAATATTTATGCCGATTAATTACATCTCTAAATAAATTATAAATCATTATAGGAAATTAATAAACTGTTATTTTATTATTATTTTAATAATTTAATATTATTTTTCATTTCAAGCCTTATTCAAATTTTCACTCTAACTGAAACACATATGTTATTTTTTCATTATATTATTTAGCTTAATTTGATCATTGGTTTACTACTACCATGTCCACGATACACGTTTGAGCAGTCATCAAATTGTCTACATTGCGTCTTGTTGTTAATTTGAGTCTATTTGTTCAGTTTATATGTTTGCTACAAAGGTAACCGTTCTGTTCATAATATACGTTAACCAATATGTTTGTTGAATAGATATAGAGTGAATATTTTCAGAAATATGATTACAGATACCTCTTTGAGGAAAAATAATAATATATCATATGTAATATTATCGAGTGGTAATATATTACAATTTTACTATCCTAATTATTCTATCATTACCTTTAAAAGACATTCTAAAAAAACCTTTTAGCATTAATGACATTATTAAAAATAATAATGTAATTCTCATATTTTACGGGACATACTGCTACGGCGTAAATGAATTTAAGTACATTTGTCAGTTTTCAAAATACTATATTTAGTTTCCAGATATCAATTGTCTTGGACAATTGTCAAAGACACCTAAATTGGTCAAATTTTTAGACGTATCTGTACCATTACATCGAAAGCTTCTGATAACAAAATAATAACAGTTGTTCATTTGCATGTGTCAAAAAAATTTTAGTTAATTAAGTTTTTTTAATTATTTTTTTTTTCATATTTCTCCAAAATAAAGTTGATCTGTTGCTATTTAAGTCTGTAATTACCGGTAATGTATCTGAAGTTGGCTGAAACACGTTCTGCTTTGTTTTGGTATACATAAATTATTATTATTAAATAATTAACTATCCGGTATTAAAAAAATAATGGCCTAAAATGCTACACATATTTAAAAAGAAGATCTGTTTCAAATAAATAATTTGGTTTTAATTAATAAATAAATTCATACTTTTAGATTAATTTCTTTTCATAATATTTTTTTACACATTTCTAAACAATAATTTAATGTTCTAGCTATGCATAAAACTGATATATATATATATATATATATATATATATATATATATATATATGAAAAACATGTGCCCAAATATACGTTTCAAATTTTTTTTGGGCTGTTTCGCAAGTGCTATTAATGACCTAATTCATGACCTAAATGAAAATCCCACCGGGATGAACTAAAAACTCTCAACTGGGAGAGCAAACCTAAAACACTCCATCAAAACGATACATCATTGTAATTCCTTTAAAACACCCCATTCGTTTTACTCATCTATCATTTCTTATTGATTCATTTCATATATAGAAAACGTATAGTTATTATTCACTTTGAAATTTTAAAAAATTAATTAATTCGCATTTGAAATACGAAACTAAAAATATAATTCATATATTAAAATTAGACTTTAAAACATAATCAGATTACCGACATAATCAATGATTTGCTTTAAAAATTTAATCCATATTTGTGAGTTATTTTTTGGTCGTGATTATAGTAATTTAAGTATAGTTAACGAACAGAAGAAATAAACCGGAGGGATACTGTAACGACGTTCGGTAAAACCACCCGTGACGTTCAAACGCTTGCTCCAATCAGATATGAAAATCTCTAAACTTTCAGTATCTGTAAATCTCGTAAATAAGGGAAGCGGATGAAACTACCCTCATTTAGCAACAGCGTCACGTTAGAGCCACGTCACCGAGAGATGATTCAATAAAGACGCTAACTGATTGCAAAATGCTTCCACCGATCTTGTTTCTTTATTTGGCTTAACGTTGATAAGTCAATTATTTAATTGGTTTGGTTTTGTGTACCAGAGTTTTCAGGGATTTCTATTGTAGCGATAGCTGACAAGCATTTCATACCCAACCCTTTGTCTCAACTATTTCATAATTTGGTTATTTATCTAGAATATAAACCTTTAAAATATATATACTTGATTTAAAAAAGGGACGTTTCGAAAAAAGTTTTTATTTCAAGATAGTTATAACCCAATAATGAAAATTAACGGAAAATTATTTTAAAAAAGTGATTTATTTAATATGAAAAAAATAAAGGTCAAAAGAAGTTAATCAATAATTTATAGAAAGATATTATTAGATTTAGTCTTTAAAAAACCTTGTTTATTTTCTATCTGAAAACAATTTAAAGGTAGATTTTATATTTTGTAGGTAATCCTATTTGTTTTCTTTATTTATGATAGAATAAAAGTTAACACAATAAATACTCTTAGTTTTTCTTGTATGGTATTAAACGTAAAACAAAGATTGTACTATAAAATCATATCTTGACACTGGTGAGTCATTTTCCATAAACGTTTCATGGACTAAAAACCTCGAGACTATTTTAGACAAGATCTAGGTATGATTTGTTTCCTGTAAAATAAACTATATGACTGGTAAACCACTATGTAAATGCTTACAACTGAAATACTTATTACCGTAGCATATTTATATATGTTCAATTATATTTCGTATTAAACTCATTCAAAGCTGGTCGGAAATGACCGATTGTTAAAAAAAATCTCTGTTTGTTTTCATTAAAGCTGGAAATTAATGGAACCTTGAGAGGTAATTATTACTAAATAATCTATATATACTCGAACCCTAGGATCAAACATTATATGTCTAAAGGCTGAGTTTGCAACGCGCAAGTCCTTCACTCATTTTGACAATCTAAATTCAAGTTTAAAAGGATTGGCTTTATTGACTTCTAGGGAACAGACAATATTCAGACTTTTATGGAGCCACTGATTGCTCTAGGCCTTAGAAGATGTTAAATCACCAGAGTTAACAACATTACAACGTAACAAATGGCCGTAGCAGAAACTTTAACTGTTTGTCATTAAGCATTTGCGTTCCTTCGAGTAAGGCTTTGTATTAAATAATTTTAGCACATCCGTAACACTTCTCTCTGCCAAAGTCTTTTAATTAAAAAATATTCTCATCCCAAACTAATATGCGATAGATTAATCGAAATAATTTCACAATACTTACATGTTTATACTCACTAATGCCACCTTGCATATAGTTGATAGGCAATAATTAAAGTTTAAACTATAATAAGACAGAATAGATATTTTTCTACTATTATTCAGCCCAATATTGTTTACTAGATTGAATGTTTGTAATAAGACTCTCTGATGATGATGATGACATGGTCAAACGTACATAAAGCTTTAAACTCTGGTATCGTGTATAATAAGTTATTTTCATTATATTTGTGGTACTGGGGTTGTTTGTAACTAGATATTTTGTATTTACAATTCCGACATCTGCATTCTTCTTAAATACGATAAAAACAAACAAGGTGCTGGGATAGTGTCGGTTTTATATAAACAGACACCCACTATTCTTATTGGCCACTAGATATTCGTAATCTTAGTAACGTCACGACTTTGTAGAGTGCGTACACACGCTTTTGACGTGAATTCTCATTCCCCGTTAGATACTTGTTATAGCTATAATGCACCGTTATAGTTGAAATGTTTTTAATTTTAGACAAAATTAAAAATCCCCGAATTAATGTGAATGATTTTTTTTCATTTTTATATTCATAAATTAAATTTAAAAAAACCTTTAATTTATTCGAAAAATGTTTTTAAACATTAATCCCATGCTAGTGGTAAATAATCAATTTCATACATCGCACGCTGAAGTTTAGTTTAGTTAAAGGAAGCATATTTTCTGAAAACATTAATAATGTTATGCTTGCATTTTCACACATTCCTATGAAATATTTTTTTACGATTATACTCTGATTTACTAAAGGAAAAGCCTCTTTTTCATAATAAGATCTTTAACTGCTTCTGAATGCTACAATAAAACACATTAAAATAGAAAACATTATAAGGGAACTTATTCCAAAGAGTGCGTACATTAATAAATGGCTCATCTCCTCTAGTCCCTAGTCCCTAAGTCCCTATAATAATATCTTTATGCGTACTATATATATATATAAGATTAAATAAATACACAATTACAGGAATAATTTATTGAAACTATACACGTTGGTTGACATTACCAACATCCTCAAGAATACAATACTAAGAATTATGATTCTATGGTACTTGATATTGTTAACTAATGTACTTGTGTGAAAATTTGATAACGCTGAAGGACGAAAGAAATAATACTTTTATGTACACAAAGTCTTGTTAAATGTCCCTTACAAGCACGGAACGTCGAGGGGTGAGAAAGGCAGGTATACAAAGTGAACGGGCGTAAAGGAAACGACAAAGTGGTTTGCGCTAATTTAGGTCACAAAAGAAATGCAGGATCTGTAAGCCTTTATGTAGTAAGTTAGGGGTTACATTTTAAGTCAAGTTTATCGACTTTCAATTTAGCGTTTCTTCCATTTAATTTGTTCTTTGATCGAAATTTTAATTACGGTTAGATATATTTTGCCATACTTGACTTTAAAGACTAGGAAGACATATAAAACTTTGATAGGTAAAGTATTTTATTTATTGTTTTAAGGTTTTGAAAACTTTATTTAACATGTTTTTTATGTCTATTTAGCATATATAAATACTTAATTTCAAATATATGGAAATTGTAAAAATTATCAATTAATTAAATAAGTAGAAAAAAGTAGGTGCAGAAGAAGATAAACCTTTTACGAAAATTATTATCGCTAAATGAACACATGTAAATTGAAATTATTTGATTAATTTTAAATTAAAACTATCAATAGATAATTTTAAAATGGTTTATAAAACACTATATGAAGCATAATAAATATCAAATAATCAAGTAATATAGAAAAGAAAATGTTTAAGTCAATTCCTACTGAGACAGGTTGACAAACAAAAAAATTATTTTAGTTACTTTTCATTTTAATATTAAATTAATCCGAATATGTATATACATATGACATAATCACAACATTAAGTGGCAAAAATGAAAAAGAATTTACTTTTAAATTTTCATTTTCATCTTAAGAATGAAATTAAAGAAACATAATTCTAATCATTTCCTATAATAACAAGTATGCATATATATAAATTACAATATATTTCATACAAGATCTTATTGAGAATTCAACATAATATACGAATCTAATGGTAGGATCATGGAATTCATTTAAATATTTTAAATTGTTTTATTTTTTAGATTTAATTGAGATCTTTTACAATATGTTATCAAACAATCTTTTCCTATATATGTTTAAAAATAAATAAAAAGTAAATACTTTCTATACTAACCAAACCTTCTATATTACTTATCTAATGTATGTTCCTTACAAAGTGGTATTGAGATTTTAACCTTACAGAACAAATGATAACAATACAAATCTCATTTTTGAATGTAAATCATTCATTGACATACAATATCAGAGTTACGTTTAACAGTATAAGTGGTTTACTTATAAATATATTTATAATTTTGATTCGCAAGTTTATTTTGCTCAGATATTACCTAACCCTAGCCTAAAAGCTTAAAACCTAACCTAACTCTCCTCTAAATTTTAAAAATATTGTCAAAAATAACAATCGCAGAGCTATATCATCATTTTTATGAACGGAATATCATCACTGATATCATCTTCCTCTTGATAATTCAGGCCTTTCAGCATAGACCTTCATTGCTCTACTGGGTGCGAGAGGCGACAGTATCAGCCTCAGTTTCATTATCATCAACCTGCAGACAGAAACTTCAAAAATTCCAAAGATATTGTTATATTATTTTTAAATAAATAAAACCTCTAAACCACAAATAACATTTTATTTAAACCTTATGTACATTTCGATTGCCCAGCAATCATCTTCAGAGGTATTTAAAAAATACAACTAACTTTAAACAACATAATACAACAAATATATAGGCTTAAACCGGCAACTACTTCGCCACGCCCCTTATTTAAAAAACTAGTACGACCAATCACGTTGCAGTAAATTCCCCCTCTACAACTTGGTCCGGTCTTCCCCCTCTCGTGGTGAAGAGTTACCGTTACAACTATTTCAATTTTACTAAAAAACAATAATATTCCTTATTAACAAAGTTATAACTATCTTCTAATTAATGAATATAACTGAGATTTAGGGATAGGCCCTTTATCACAATTTAATAAATTATTTTCGTCATATTTGTGAATGTACAAACTTTCAAAACTATTCAAAAGACCTTTTGAATTAACATTTTTCAATAATTTTAGATCATTTAATTCTAAAGTATGTTTAGTGTTTAGAATATGTTCTGCAACACTAGATTTTTCAGGTCTTTGAAATTTTATATGGCTAATATGTTCATTAAATCTGGTTAATATTTTACTTTTCGTTTGGCCAATATAAATTTTGCTACATGAATTACAATTTATTTTATAAATCCCAGATTTATCTATCATCTTAATTTTATCTTTAGGGTTACCTAATACATTTTTTAAGCTATTTAAGCTTTTGTAAGCTACTTTTAAATTTACCTGTTTAAAAACTTTATCTAGACCTTTTGTTAAATCCATATCAAATGGTAGGCTAATGAATTTATTTTTAACATTTTCTTTTTGTGTTATTAAGGTAGTAGAATCGTTTCTAAACTTTTTTAATTTTTGTTTCCTCAATATATTATCTATTATTTTAGGATCATATCCATTGAATTTAGCGATCTCTTTAATTCTGGCCAACTCACATTTAAATCTATTTTTATGCAATGGAATAGTAATTAATCTATTAACCATAGTGTTAAAAGCTGCTAATTTATGGGATTTGCAATGGTTAGAATCTACCGGGATATATCTATCTATTATTGTTATATTGGCAAAGATTCTATATTTCATTTATATTAAAATTTATCCAACTTACTTGATTTAACATCTTTGTGGGATTTCTAAATCGGTCGCGTTACAACGTCTCTTGTATAAATTTTGAACTAAAACTGTAAATAAAATGAATAAGAACTATAGAAAATTATCTCATTTTAAAAATATTTCGTTAATTACATTATATTATTTCTAATTTGTAAAAATGTTGGACCTTCATTGGATTTTACAAAATCAACAAGGAATTTTAGATTGCTATCAAGGAACTTTAGAATAACTAGAAATTTTACATTAATTATTTTTCTTAGTTAAATGTAGTGCAAATTAAAAGTTTGTTTAGTAAAAATTTGAAGTTACATTTAGTAATCGCAATGACAATAATGATTAATTAAATTCACTAATTTAGATTATTTTTCAATTTTATTGTGGTTAAAATATCCCTCTGGCAATATACATTAGGATTTAATCGCATACACGTTTGTAATATTATTTATGTATTTATTTTGCTGTGGTAAGGTTTTGGAGTTATTATCAAAGATACTGAACCAAACTTTATTTGAGTAATTTAAAAGATTACTTTCGATATGGTATACAGGTCTACATCGCAGTTCAGAAAGTAGTAAATCACTTATTCAATGACTATCCAGAAGTCGTTGGTATTTAAAAAACTTACAACTGATTATATAGAAAGTAGTCAGAAATGACGCAATATGTAAAACAAGATATTAGAAACCAAAAATATAAGAAGCCACTGTTAGGCCGAACCTCATCATTTCAGCTAAAACGTAGCCGAAAACTTAACGGGCTCAAAGACAATTTCAAACAGCAGGAGTGAGAACCATACAAAGAATTACTGCAGGTAAAATGGGTAGAAGATAAAGAGAGTTTATCCAATTTTGATGTGAAATACATCCTATCAAAATCTGGAATATAAGAAGAGAAACAGAATAAAATTAACATATAAATAAAGTAAATACAGCAGTGCGGATAGACTGAGATTTCTTTCCGACCAGTGGGATTAATAGATTGACTAAAAAAATGTTATGTTCAAAACAAGGAATTTTCTAGAACCCTGTGGTCGCAGTTTTTGTTTTAGCTTGACTACACGGTATCCGTACTGGAGCACTCTTAACAGGGTTCAGATTCTCCGACAACCATACACCGCGGACAATCACCGATTAAGTAACAAGCAATAACCAACAATATCATGCAACAACATCACAACATAAATTAGCTAATTATTTAATTCCGGAAGCTAATCGGTCCGCATGAAATTACTCATTAAGTGTTTCCTTACGTATACTAACCGGTTGATGTGTAAGATGGCTTTTATATCATCATCCTACAATGTAGGCCAAAATTGAGGCTAATTTATAACAGTTCACCACATGCTTGGAAATATTTGTACATTCTAGTCAAACTATTCTAAGTGAATACTTTGTAGTTAATGTGTTGTGGAATATAGAATTGTTGACGATTTTTGAAAAATCTGGAGTTTTAAGGATTTATGTGTACGGTTATTGTTGTTGATTTTAATATTAATTTCTTACGGTGTCAATACAAACATTTTATATCTTCTCTGTATTCCTGAGAGAATTCTATTCACTAGGCGTATTATTACAGTACCAATGAGGTTTAAGTAATCGATGAGGATATTATTAGTATTATTGCTATTTCTTTTGAACGTCACACACTTCACTTATTGGGCTGTACAACAATAGCATTCATCCCACTCAGGTAAAATGAGTAAAATTACATTGTAACAATGGGAATTCCCATTACGTAATTATAATTTTAGTAAAACCGTTTTACTCGTTTCTTAGTGCGCTCTTCCCTCCGGTATTATCTTAATTGGAAAGTTCTCCCCAGGGACTGACGGAGGCAAACTATCACTTGGAACGGAAGCGATATCCTGATAGAATAGCTGTGTTTTATAACCTCTTGGGAGGTTTCAAAGACAAAAGAATCTTTCTAAAATAAATAGTAATATACGAAGTGCATACGTTCATTTCGCCGTGCATAAAATGCAGTTTCTATGCTACGCTGGAACCTCATCCAGCATTGTCGAGGTAACAGTTTGAGATCATCTGTTGTAGACTCGCACATGTTGTTGAGAATACTTCATCAAGAAGATTCTTCCGTAATATCAGAACTAAATGTTATGTACTACAAAATGATCGAATTTACACCGGGTGTCAACTATTCATCATATATATATATATATATATATATATATATATATATATATATATATATATATATATATATATATAGGCCTATATATATATATATATATATATATATATATATATATTAACAAATATTTGTTTTAAATTTTATATCTTGTCAATTCTTGTACGTACCTATGTATTTAGAATATCATGTGTTGTGTTAGGAATATTTTTAAAACAAAATTTGTAAAACTAATAGAAACTATGATGTTATCAATAACGAGTGAAATTAATCTCTGAAATAGATAATTTTTTGGAGAAAATACGTATACCTAGTATAATCAATTATTTTTTAAATATTTTAACTAATAACTTTAAAAACATTTACTTTTATAAATTATCTTATCATTACTACTTGAAAGTAAATTATAATATTTATTAAATTATTATAAATCCTTTTTTTATAACCACATAGGCTCAATGTTTCAAAAGAATGTACTGTTGGCATATGCTTGTATAAATAGAATAAATTGTGTGAATAACTAAAATACATTACAAATAATATACTAATAACCTGTAAATGAAGATGGAAACATCGGTTGTTTTAAATTATGTGTTATCACTCACTTGGATCGAATAGGATATTGCATTTGAAGTTGTAAATTTAAATAAAATATTGAAAATAATTTCAACATAACCTAATAATAAAGAGGAAAATAGCTGTTATATAAAATCATGTGTTAGGTGAATTTTAAAAACAGCTGATTTAGATATCCGATGTTATGTAGTCACGCAGATGTTTCTATAAATCGGTATGAAGATGTTTACTACAGACACTCAAAGATAACACGTTACAAATAGTATCTATTTAAACCAGACACTTTATTATACTCTCAGATAATTTTATAATTAAAACCGTAGAAATAATTGAGCGCTGCCCCTTTTTCATAGTTAAACTCCTGAGAACACTTACTAGCAACTGTATCTACCAGCTCTTCTTACTTGTTCAACAAACATCCTTCCGAGTGCATGTTTAATAACAGTAAATAATTGCACTTCACAATAAAAGCTTTTAGTTTACCGAATCTAGTTGCAGGGAGTGCTTCACTTAGAACATACTCAGACTTCATAATTGGCTTTTAACCCACTTAAGCCTGCATATTAAAATAACAAGCGCAATGAATAATAACTGTTTTTTTTTAATTATAAATATATATTACATAAAATATCAATATTACAATATTTTTACTATCTCAGTATGGAGTTTGATATTGTGTCACCTTCTTATAATTAAATAAAGAACGACATATAGATTTTTTTTAGTGGTTTATAAGCGAGATAAATGAGATATTGGTAAAAATATTATTATTTTCCTTAGCTCGATTTCCCGATTTAGAAATTCAGGGGGAAATGTATTTTCCTTTACTCTAAGTTCACATATTGTCGATTAGTATTTTTGAAATTCCTGGTTTTGACAATGTATAATATTATAACAAGTCCAACTGTATATAATAAATGTTAAAAACTAAATCATTATTTTAAAAATTTTGTAATGCTTAAAAAATTACACTTGATTAATTTTAAAGAAAGCAGATCTCTTGATGAAAGTGCCTTAAAAATTATTCTAGCATTTAATTGGTTTTACTGAAATCGATATATTTTAAAACGTAACAGGTTTTAAATATTTTTATTAAATTAAAAGATTTTTGTTATAGTTAAGTAAATTCAGATCAAGTAAAATTAATTAACGCAAGATGATTACAACAATCAATTTTTCTAATCCAGTAGTGAAATGTACGTTTTAAACATCGGCTAGTATTATTAGAATTTTGATCCAATGTAAAGAACTTCTAAATAGCATTACAGTTTACGGTTTGGACCACAAGTGATGGTTTTGCAGGCACAGTCTTCAGTGAATCTTCTAATAACTCTCTTCCTGTCTATCTTCCCTTGGACTATCTGAAGTTGGTGCTGTATATATATATATATATATATATATATATATATATATATATATATATATATATATATATATATATATATTTGTGTGTGTGTGTGTGTGAGTGTGTGTCATGCGTGAGTGTGTGTATGTGTGTGTGTATGTGTGTGTGTTTGTGTGTGTATGTGTATCTGTGTGTATGTACACGCGCGTGCTCGCGTGCGTGTGTGTGTGTGTATTTGTCTTTGTTAATCTGTGTATAATCGTTAGGTGACTTGTCAATGACATTTTCCCCACTTCCCAAATCCCTCCAGACGTTTTATTACAGTTTCTGTCGTTATAATTGCATTCGCCGTGTGTAGATGCACCGTAAGCTCATAGTAACATTTAAAAGCCTAGTCAATCCTAGAAAATTTCTCCTTAGCCTGCAAATATTTAGTTATGTTACATCACGTCCCGAGATAAATGTACGAATCCACATGTAGGCCTACATCTGGTTCATCAAAATAATTAGTTTAGTTTGATGATATTGTTTACTTGCCAAAACATTTTATCTTAACATAAATATCTCTATTACGAGATATTAATAAAAACATTTCAACAATACTTTTAGGCCTTTTTTCATTCAAGTCTCAATCTTCCTATGTTCATGGGTAATTACTCAACTAAGTAAGAGTAGTTCCAATATTAACTATTTGTTATTTTTAGAATTAAGATTAGGTCTGCAGGTTTTTTTTAATAGATTTATCTTCCATTCCGTTCATTCTGTTGACCCTTTATTCAACGCTTCCTGAGCTATACCTCTCAAAGTCAGTGTAATGATCTCGTACTGTCTGCAAATGCTCATTCAATTACTTCTATGATGGAATGCTACTCCATCTCCCAGCTCGCTTATCTGAAAGGGAAAGCGAATGACTCCCAAATGATAAGATAAGCAAAGACTGACTTTGAACCTATATTCAACCTTGCTAAGACTTTACTTTGTGGACTCTGCATTTAATTTCTGGTTAAAATGGAAAGGTAAAACATATTTTATGAAGTCTATTTCAGGAAAATTAAGGGAAAACAACTAAATATATTATGTATTTTTGGCTCGTCCAAAGGTTGATTTATGGCGTCCAGCGCCCCTAGCGGTACTATCTGTAATTTCCCTGTAATGGAGTAACATATATCCTTCTAACCGTTATTAATGGCATCAGATACGTCAACGTTTTCACTTAATTGATTATTCCCTTAAATTATCTAAGAACATTTATGTTTTTTACCAAGCATTCAAAAGCCTTTAGTCTTTTTGGTTTAGTAGTAATAATAAAAATAATAATATAATGCAAAGTTTACGCAATACAAAAATCGATAAAAGACAATACATATCCTACATTTAAAATGTATAACATAATATTTCATAATAATAAAAACATAAGAATTCATTAAATTAACAATTACTTTTTTTTAACATAGCAAAAATGAGGTAAAATGAAGATCGCTAATGTTTTATACAATTTTCTGTGTGAGATTTTTATAAGAGAATAAATGGTTTGCAATCAAATTATTTTCGTAGGTTTACTTACAACGTTGAAATATATTTTTTGGTTTTATTGCAATACTAAATTGTAAGGATGATGATGATTCATACTCTAATTATTGAGGTTGGTACTAGAAACCCACCAGTAGAAAATTTTCTAGAAGTTAACAAATCAGTTAATTGTCCCTTTGTACACCCGTCAGACTTCTCCTTTCGACACCATTAAATTTTCCCTGACATTCATTGCTCTGTACGATTTTTAAATTTCCCTCCACGTTTTCCCATTGTATAAGTGTTTGACCGATAAATTCGTTTCACTGATGGATTTATTGATGGTTTCTCCCCATGTTAGTCTGAACCCTCTTCGTTCCGGTGGAGTCCATTCTAAAGCAACTTCTCGTCTGCATCCTCTTTTTACTTATCCGAACCTTATCAGCTGTCTCCTCTGAATCTCCTTTACGACTGCCCTCTTCTTCTCTATTATGTCTCTAATGCATTAATTTGCAATATATTTTCGTCTATAGATTTACCATAATCTACTAAGAGTGTCCATTTCTACTCCGTTCATCATGCTTTTGTCTATTTGAAACATTACCAAAGTTTCTGCCCAGTACGACAAGATACATTTTATTATTGTGGTATATACTGTTTTTTTCAGTCCTCTTGATATTTCTTCGTTCTATCATTTTCCGTTCAGTCTCTTTAATGCCCTTCGTACCTGTCCTACTATATGTTTCTTTTTCTTTACCAACTATTGTTACTTCCACTCCGACAGTTAAATACCAAGGCAGAATTTGATATCTTCGCCCCCTTCCAACCGCAAGTTATTCTCCATGGGGTTTCCAACGCAAATGTATTTTGTGTTATCGGAATTGATTTCCAGGTTTCCTTTTGTGTATTGTTGTTTTACTTTTCTTATCATCTATTCCAAGCTATCTTTTTCTTGAGCTGTAATGGCTTGATCCACCGCAAATTGTAATATAAAGACAACAATATTGTGTATTTAGAACCCAATCCCCCTGCATATTTTCCAGTTACGGAGTACTTTGTCCACATATATTTTAATAGTAACAACTTTTCTCCAACTTTCATATGTGTGTGTGTGTGGCCTTGTAGGTTATACTGGAGAGAACCATTCTTGTCCCTAATAAAATGACTAAACAAATAAAACACTTTTCTAAAAATAGGTACTAGGACTCTGACAAAAAGGACGTAACTCACCAGTATAGTCATGTTTGTCTATGCATTCACGTTATATAAGGTAAGTGTCAGATAGAAGCCAGGCATTTTTACTAGTCTTTAAAATCTAATGAGCCCCTTAATTGAGCTTTTATTCACCTTCCAGGCATACTGCTATTAAAAAATTGGTTTTTACAATCTGTTGCAACACCTATTTGAGCTTTTATTCATTTTCCAGGCATATTGCTTTTCAACTATTGGTTTTATTGAAAAATATTCTTCCCTGATAAGGGCAGAAATCTTGCGAATAAATCACTTCTCTTGTTGGAGCGCAAGCTATTCAAATCTCCAGTCCTACAGAAATAATAAATAGGTTTCTCGGTCCGCGCATAAAGCATACAGTGTGTGTTAAATCTCAAAGCCTTTAGTTACTTTATGTGTCTCGGAATATTTTATGTATTCAGATAAGGTATATACTTCCCTGCTTTGACTAAGTGGAGCACATAATGTATATATATTCCACGAGCATGGATACTACAATAAATTTTGTTTCTTCCAAGACTGCATTTATAACTTTAAAGGACGTAATTATAAGTAACAAACTAAATATAATTTTTAACCGAAATTATCTACATCTTAGACTTTAGTATAGAGATGTTTAATCAGAAAATGTTTCATTTATTTTTGTTATACATTTACGACTTCCTGATCCAAATAGTTAGTTCCATTAATTCCGTCATTGTTATAGCATTCTGGTTAATCAACAAGAATAATATCAATAATAATACAGGTAAAAGAACTTACAAAGGTTTTATTTGTAAATATTAGGTTTAAATGGTGTTATTATTTTTTTTTTTTTAACTAATTTATATATATGTGTGTGTGTGTGTGTGTGTGTTTGTGTGTGTGTGTGTGTTTGTGAGTGTGTTTGTGTGTGTGTGTGTGTGTCTGTGTGTGTCTGTGTGTGTGTGTGTGTGTGTGTGTCTATATGTATAATATAATATAAAATTATATATAATAATACAGCATTATAAGTTTCATGCTCTTTGTTTAAATAATTGAAGAAAATTAAATATATTCTGTATATTCAACTACGTAAATTTTTTATACTTAATCCATGAAAATTTCAAGGTACAAATATTTTTGTAGACAATATTTTCTAGATTTATAAAATATTTAGATTAATATGAAAAGTATCCATTGCAAATACTATATTATAAGAAGAATGGATAGTTTTTCATTCTCTTCTCAAAATGACAAATCGTTTTTTTTTCAATTTTATTTGTATTTGTTCCTTTATGATATTATATTTATGGTTATAAATTTGAAGTTGTTCCCAGATTGTCATTTTGAGACCTTTTTGTTCCTCTTTTTATTAGGTGTACGTTTTCTAATGTGGAGAATGTGTGTTTGTTTTTGATGGCGTGTGTAGCTAAATACGATAAATTATTCAACCTAACAGACAAAATTAACCCCAAGACAAAACTTAAAGACTCGCGCTGTGCAGTTAATCCGAAAATAGAACTATAACTGTACACCACACATTGTGGCAGCGGTAATTCCACACAGCTCGCAGTCTACTACAACACCCGGTCAGTGATGTCTGATGATGGGGTTACTACCAATCTTTGAAAGGTGTATCACATAAATACCAAGTAAGATTCTTGTTTAAGTATATATAGTGAAAGTGATAAAAGAAAACAAGAAAACAGTGTTGCAAAACCTAGAAATATATATATATATATATATATATATATATATATACATTTCGAAAATCACCTTGGAGTAGTAAATATAATACCATACATATTATAAAAAACGCTATAATATTTACTCAGTGTTTTCTTGATGCAGTGAGCAAGGAACTTCACTGGAAAAGAGAGTTTCTCTCACTACGTCTCAAGCAAGTTATTTTTTTTAACTAACTGGATGTTTTCCCTTTACCTTTGCGTTTTCTGAATTTTTGTTAGTCTTAATTTTTTGTTTCTTTTGTTCTCCTGCATCTTTTCAAATGTCAATCGTAACTCTAGGGTGTTATTTTTATGATTTTGACCGTTTCCCCTTTTCAAATATTTGTTTTTAGTACCAAAGCTAATGCCCTTACACTTTTCAGATGGCTTTGCTTGTCTGACATTTTTGAACAATGTTATACAATATTTAAATTTTCTTATGTTAACTCATTTACCCTTGCAACGACCCTTGCGACCATTTTCTGCCCATCGCAGTGCACTCTTTCCTTTGTGGTTTTTCAACTTGCCCTTACTACTATTGGTTTGATGTTCTGAAAAAACGTTTTTTACACAAAATAAAACTATTTTGTTTCTAACAAAATTATTAATTTGTAGACCCGTCAAAACCGCATACAATGTACGATACAAATACGCTCAATACAGTTAAAGTAAAATAAAACAATATGTTTAGAGGCATTGAAATTTAAAAATGTATTGCTCCTTTCAAAACAGCAGCTACTTCAATGTGGTCTTTCTTTTTATTCTTCACTTTCACCAATATAACAATATGAGTCTATAACAACTCCAACTAGGATTGATTTACAGCGTCCACCACCCTTAGAGCCACTATCTGTAATTTCCCTCTAATGGAGTAACATATATCCGTCTAACCTCTATTAATGGCCTCAGATATGTCAACGTTTTCATTTAATTGATTACCATGTGAAAATGAAGGCAATATTTATTAGATCGTAAATCGTTATTTTATTGCTGGCTTTATTACTTCGGCTATAGGCTTCGGTCATATAAACGTGAATAAATAGGCCAGTTTAATGCATTTCATCAACTCTTTCTTAAATTTGTAGCCTATTTAAAGTTACACAACATTTTGTACAATTATGGAATAGGACTGTTTCGTACTGTGACCACAGTCACATAGTCATATTTCATTGTTACACGATACACGTAAATTCATTGTTAAGTGTAATTAATTGTGAAACTCACAAGAAAGACGGTGAGGGGCTCTCTAAACCCAATCGGGTCATCACCACATAAGAATGAAAAGGAAACGATAATCGATATTGGAGCAAACGTTAAAATAACATCAGGGAATCCTTAAGTATATCGAAAAAGATCCAGGGAGACGCGCAACTGAAGTTAACCTATTTTTGCACCTGAAAACAGTTGAAGAAATTAATAATTAACATGTTTTCTATTTAAATTTATTAAAGAAGTTTTATTTTAAAAAAACATAACTACACACCTTATTTCTTGTTGAAAATGTTTCAATAATTGAATAAAATTTAAAATTTTAGTATAAAAAATAAATTTCTGTCTTCAAAAAACCGAGAGTTATAAATTGAAAGTACGAGGCATTTTAAACACAACTAGTTATTATTTATTATAACGAAAGTTCACTTACCCTAATATAGTAATATTTTTTCGTATGTTGTTTTATCGACTCTGCCTACAATCTAAGAGAAGTATTGAAAATGGACTTCAAAGTTATTTTACGGTTATTGGTGACTTTAATGTTTGCTGAAACATCTTATTTGACGCTGGATCAATGAGTTAAAATTTATTACTTTATTACTTTGTTTTTAAATTTATTATTATTATTGCTTTAAGTTTTCAATTCTATAATTGTATTCAGTCTAACGTAGGTTACATTAATATATAGGTAAGTAATTGCGTAGTACCTCCCTATCTTATTTTATCCCTTGAATATTATTAGCAACGACAAAAGAGAATGACACCAGTTGTCTTATTTTCGATATTTTTTTAAACATTAGAATAAAATCGGTGGACCAATGTTAACCTATCTGAAAACACTCAAAGTGACCTATGGTAGAATATAGAATAGAAAACCCAGCATAAAAAGAAAAATACGAGTTAAATTGCATTAAAATGAGTTTCTGACGATAAACTGATTGTTGAAAGGGATATGAAAAAGATATCGGTACAAAACAGATTCGTGTTTCTAGGTTATACCTGCACCATATTGTTAGAGAATAATGCACTAATCTAGTGAGATACATAGTACTGTAACCTTCTATACTTCAAGCACAACTTACATAATCATTTTCGAATATTAAAATGATAATTTGATATCTGTAGAACGTAGCGAATTTTATTCATACCTTATTTAATTTTAACCTATTTTGAATTTTCAAAAATCACGTAATATTAACTTACCAATCCAGTAATTATAGCCAGAAAATTTAATTCGCTACTAAACATCTGACATGAAACGAGATTTATTTCATAAACCTTAATGCACTATTCTATTTAACATTTAATAACTGCAATTAATTAGATCCTTTTAATGTTTTTAAATAAATTATTGACGCAGTATTTGTATCATAGGTTTACGAATTACTGATTGTAATACAAAAGAATTTCGTTTAATATTACGATGTGGTTTTGTTCTTTTTGAAAAAGAACATATTATTTTCTTTCTCAACTTTGGTTTGATTATAAAATGACTTAACTAAATGAATTAAAATGACATGTGATATTAAGAATTCTTTTATTGTTAAAGTCAAAATTAAATTAAGTTAAGTAGAGAAGCACAGATCTTTTAGAGTAGGCTACTTAAAGGTGCTCAATGTCTCTAAGTAAATTATACAGCATAAGTCATATTAAAAAAAAAATAACAGATTGATTATAAATACCACCCTTCTCTCTTCAGTCGTATAACTAAGTTATTCGGTTGAGTAATTCTTATTTTCTTTTATTGTTTTAGGCCTAGTTTTCTGGTTTCAGGGAAATTAGCCAAGTACTATTGGATAAGACAATTAGAAAACTATTGTAAATTTAGGTAATACTAAGGTAAGGTTGTTATTAGATGTAGGAGGTGGAGTAATATGGTATCCTTTATGTAGATAGACACATTTGAAGTATGCCTTTACTAACTAGTTTGTAAAGGTAAAACCTAATGAAGGGTAGATGGAACAGTTCTACTTTGTTTACGTAAGACTAAGTAAATGTCATTAAACTAGCACTGAAAATGAGAGGAAATAATTGTAATAAATAATAGTTTACCTTAAAGTAGAGCTGCTCTGAATTAAGGAGCCTTTAAAACCTAACGCTAAAATAAATATTTAAAAATTAATATTTATGCATGTAGATGTTTTTTTTAAACACATAAAGGAATAATAATCAAATTTCAAAATTCTACTTTATCATAACCTATGCCATGCATAATATTTATGTGTATTATTGTTTTTTGTAATAATTAAACAAGTTTCGTTCTCTTCAATTTAATTGCATTTCCTTTTATTGAATAAACCTTTCCATGTTAAAACAAGGGAACTTAAAGTAAACGTTAGTTTTTTAGGAAATAATAATTTATTTTTCCAATTTTCAATTTTTTAAGTTCTAAAAATTTTAAAATCCTTACAACGACACTTATTTATATATCAAAGTACATAGTTTCCAAACAAAGTTTTTTATATCTATTTCCAATGTAGCCTTGCACTTTGCTAACTAAATCCACCCAATGGTTAGGACATATCTACTGCTATATCTATGTTATTACATTGAATAATATTTATCGTTTCACATTCACGTTAAATAGAATATTTGTCAAATTATTATTGAGATTTTATTTTTACATGTTACTAATTTGTTTTACTTCTGATTTAATCGTATTATTATTCATTGAATGCTGTTTATAAATTCTTGTAAACTCTACCACCAATATTTATCGTAATATAAACATGTGTAGAACTCAACGTTACGTAAAATGTTATTAGGAGAGGTAATATAAAAGGCAGTATTGCCTTGTGTTTTACTAAGTATTTGTGAATTTAGTGAAAGCGCGGAGGGAGCACAGAGATATTTCGGAATGGCGCGATGTCTACTAGGATATAGGTGAATATTATATGTGTAAGTATCTCATACATAGCTTATAAAGCGTGAGTAAACCCCTTCTACCAAACATGCGTTGAATACGTCACTACACAAAGCCTTCACGGCTGCACTGAAAGGAAGAGCTCGCTGATTTGTATTACATTTTACACCTACGCCTGTCACCCTCGCTAAGGTGGCGGCATCCCTCTAAAACGTTAGAAAGTTTAAGTATTGGGTTAAAATTTACTTCATATAAAAAGGGTTGGTCTCGACGTAACCACCCCCTTTTTTGGTACTATCCATTATACCAACGCATTTGCAAACATTTCCTACTGATAATAACGCGGTACTTTAATTCCTATTTTTAACATATTTTTCTCCATAAATCCTTAATAATTTTAGAAAAGATAATAAAGTAACAAAACATAATTATTTTAATTTACGGAAACATAAGATATCCCTTCAAACCTATCCATTCTAGTATGCCAGTTGTTGGGGACGGGACATTAACAAATATTGTGGGCGCAGCCTTAGCAAACTGTAACACACTTTCACATACCAGTCAATATTCAGAAAATTGCAATTTCTCCAGTACGGACTTTACACTTTTCATGTTAGTTCCCTTACAAGAATTGCTTAAAGAAACTGACTGTCGCTGTAAAACCAGCCTATTAGACTATTGTGTCGGCTTACAAACATGTCCATAAATCTACAGTGGTGAAGCTTCGGCCTTAAACAGAGACCATAAATCTGAGGTTAGTTTCCGCGGCGGAATCGGAAGTAGCGTTCATTAACTCTTTAAATGCAAATCAATATTGTGGTTGCACTGGGCAACTGGACTTAGTAAATATGGTAGGGTTATATTTATTTTGTGATTTGTAATAAAAGCGTAGTATATTGTTTATTGACAATTACATAATTGGTGATATAAAGTAAAACTACTTGTTGAAGTTTTTATAATAATTTAAAGTTTTCCTAAAAACACTATAACTTTTATTGCCCAATTATTTAAATTACTTATTTACATTGTACCCTCTTAAGAAGTGGCTACCCAATACTACTTATTATTTTATAATTGCTTTCTTTAATTTCCCCTAATTTCCCTTAAACTATATTTAGAAATATTTAGTTTCCTCAATCTCAACTTAATAATAATAGTTGATGACTGTTAATTTACCAAATATTCAAATAGCAATGTGTGAGTCATGCTACCTTGCAAATAATTTTACACGGAAACTTTCATTTGTATACTTTGGAAATAATGTTTTTACTCGACAATTTACACACGTAGTCGGTGTTACTGTAGATGCTTCTTAAAATAAACAGCTGATAATTTCATTTGTGATTAAAATAAATTATTTAGGTCAAATTTTTTACTCAACTTAAATTAAATTTAAGTGGCGCAGTGTGAAACACAAACGCGATATTAAAACCTTATAGAATTATATTTAGTTAGTAAGAAACACACATATTAATAAGAAAATGCATATCATGCAAGTAACCTGTAGGTTTAGCATTAACCTTTAAGCTGATAAAGTCAAGCCAGGGTACTTCTGATTATAATTTTAGTAAGAAAAAGGTCAATCTACTATTAATAAATAGAAAAAACAAAAGTCTTAGATATTTGTATGTACGTCAAATTATGCTGTTTTATACCCAGTTAATGTTGGGAAAATGTTTATTTGAAAAAAATGTTTTTTAGGTAATTAAAATCATTGAGTATTTTTTCTCTTTCTTGAGTGAAAAAAGTTTGTGATCTAATAAAAAAAAAGGATAAGAAGAGCTTATACCACCCAGAAATAGTGGTATACTTCGTAGAAGAATAAAAATGGATCGACGACTAAAAAAGGAAATTTGTAATAATTTCAAAATCAGAATCTTTGTAACTCTCTAGATTTCCTCATGGTCCCAAAATGTTTTTCCAGCTATTAGACTTTGAAATTGTTGAACTCCACAGACTTAGCTACTTCTAAAATTTATAGTTTTTTTTGTAAGGAAAGTAAAACACGCGGAAATTAAAGAAGATAGGACCATAGGTGTTTGTTTATTTTGACTAGTAGAATTATAAGATAAAGAATGATAGAATATTTTGTAGGATCTCTCTTGAACAAACTTTAAGAATAATTACTTTACTCCTGTTTTATTTCTATATGCTTTAATTGAGGTTTTGTAAAAAAGTATTCCTTAAAAAAAAAGAAGATTGCATGCATTTTATTTTTTATAATTACACAAACTTACGCAATGCATTAACATTTTACTTTAATCACTTTGTGTTTGACTATTTTAATAAGTTCTGATTCAGGTTTCGAAACGTTTCCAAACAAAGCCGTTGAGTATGGACCAGGTCCTTAGAAATCCTTTCCCCAAAACGTAATTCATCAGCGAGGCCAACCGACATAAGCTTTATACCACTACACAACATATAAGTAACACTACAATAATTTTTAATAATTTGTAATTTAACTGTACTAACAGTCCTTTAGTCGTAGATTCCTGCATTGAATATGGAATGAAACTCTGTTATACAATGAAATATGTTTTTCACTTAATACCCTTCTTGATCTGGTGGCTTTTAAAATATACTTGGGAAAATATTATTAATTCACATATTTCAAGTACACCGAAGCGACTACGTTTACAGGAACAGGATGAGTGGTTCTAGAGCGGATTACACAAGAGAGTGGGCAGGAGTTTCATCTACGTTTCTTCTGATTTATTTCAGGAAAGGAAGGAAATTATTTTTATGGTTTTATTCTGCATTTTCTGCTATAGCCTACATATCTAGATCATATTTACATACCTTATACAATACCGCTTTAAATTTTCATACCTTATACATATTACTGCTTCCGATTTTCATACCTTATACATATTACCGCTTCATATTTTCATAGCTTATACATATTACCGCTTCTTATTTTCATACCCTATACATATTACCGCTTCATGTTTTATACCTTATACATATTACCGCTTCATATTTTCATACCGTATACATATTACCGCTTCATATTTTCATACCTTATACATATTACCTCTTCATGATTTCATACCTTATATTTATAACCGCTTCATATTTTCATACCTTATACATATTACCGCTTCATATTTTCATACCTTATACATATTACCACTTCTTATTTTCATACCTTATACATATTACCTCTTCATGTTTTCATGCCTTATATTTATAACCGCTTCATGTTTTCATACCTTATACATATTACCGCTTCATATTTTCATACCTTATACATTATACCACTTCATGTTTTCATACCTTATACATACTACCGCTTCATATTTGCATACCTTATACATATTACCGCTTCATATTTTCATAGTTATAGATATTACCGTTTCATGTTTTCATACCTTATACATATTACTCCTTCATGTTTTCGTACCTTATACATACTACCGCTTCATGTTTTCATACCTTATATTTATAACCGCTTCATTTCCTTAAAAAGATATTCCTATTTATACACGTAACATACATTTTCCTACTATCTTCAGTACAATGAAAGCCTAATAGATCTCTCTCTATCCCTATTTGGGTATACTTATCTTTAGTAACTATTGTCCATCATTTACAAGAGCTATGCTTCAAGTTTGCACACTCAAGAAATTTTTCTTCCCTGCCCCAAATACAAATTTTCTATACTGTACTTATTTTTAGTGTAAACACATTCCTCTTGCTCTCCATATATACAGAGTTTGCTTTACGCAAATTACTCTCAACAATCGAGCCATCTTTCTCCACTATTCCAAATACCAATCTTTTCCTACAATCTTTCTTTGCTCTACTTATACTTAATATAATCATCTCTCTCTTGTCTCTCAGACATTCTATGCCTACTTCTCTTCTGTGATTACGAACACTTCAGCCACGTTCTCCACTATTCCGTCTCTTCCTACAATCTTCCTTTATCTACTTGTACTTAATTTAAACATCTTCTTCTTCTATCCCACACATTCAAAATCGTCTTTACGTATGTGATCCTCAACACTCGAGCCATGTTTCTCCATTATTCCATTTATCAATCACTTGATAAAATTTTCCAGTACTTGACTTACTCCTTATCTAAACACCTAAATCTTTCTTCCACATATGTGCTAAGTCTAGCATAAGTATGTGGCTATATACACGAAACCCATAGTGTTTTCACAAGACATAATCCACAAAGAAGATTGATATTGTCCTGAATATCTTATTCATGTTCACAAATCATTTAATATTCTTCGTCTATCTTTCCATCCTTCTATATTTCCAAAAATATCTCTGGTAGAACAGCAGAGACACGTTCATCAAAAAGATATTAAGAAAAAGTACTTCTCCCAGTTTCTTCGTCTGTATCTTGCTGGAACGATTAGATTTGATTCTTTATTATTAATAATTTCTTACCCCCCCCCACACACAAAATTCGTAAAACATTTATATTATGTATATTTCTTGCAGGCGTAACTAAAACATCAGAGGCATTGCTTTAAAACTCATTGCTTTAGTATTACAAGTTCGAATTCAAACTGTTCATACATTGGGTTTACTGAAAATTGGCTGTTGCATATGTTCCAGGAGTATGTATTATTTTGTCATTATGGCATTTTTTAAACACTGTGTTTTTTTGCTCCGCAAATCATCTCGTTTTTCTTTTTTTGTATCATTTTACTTAGAAAATAAACATTCTTCTGACGCCAAAAGTAAAATTTACTACGGAAGGAATACAAGTCCTTTAATATATTAGACAAGCAGGTGTAATTGAATAAATTGTGCATCACATAACACGACAAACAACTGATTAAGATATGGAGTTCAGCCAAAACAGAATGAAAGTAGAACTATCTGTTATTGCATCAAGCACAGAGTTCTTTATTCGAACCTAGGCAAGAAAACTGACTTTTCAATTTTAAAACGACAGCATAAAATTATCACTGATAACTTCCAATGCATAGTCACAAATATAGTGGTTAGAAAGTAATATTAAATGTATTGTCTCTAAAATACCCTTAGACATAAAGATAAAAAAAAATAATTAAATCGCTAGAAACAATATGAGACAGGTATCAAACCGCTCAGAAAATTGCTTGTTTTATTTGACAATAAAAATATGTCAACAAATATTGTGAACCGAAGTACTGGTTATTCCTGCTCTAAGATACAGGAATGTTGCCCGACCTTAGGGTAGACGGTGGAATACTTACAATGCATAAATGCGACGTGCAAATTTTTTGCTTCCTTCTCTCATATAATGTATAAATAAATTCACAATCAGCTGCCAATCTTGCCAATGTGCCACTATAGGCAACGAGGGAACAGTGGATGTTCACATTTACATTATACATTAATCAGAGCTTCATATTTTTTTTTTTTTAAATAAAGATTACATAGACAAAGACAAAAGGACTATTGCGTTATAAATTACAATCATATGTGTGAAACAAACAGCTAATGATGTTTTAAAAATATAACATTTAGATTGTTAGCAAAACATTACAGTTTCAAATATCTGTAATATTATAAACGAATATGGACAGCAATTTTTTCTATATATGTTGATAAGCATGTAAATGGGTTTAAACATGATTTAAGTTTTTTCGAAATAAATAACGCATTGAATCCCTAAATCTTCTGTAAAACAAATTACACCAAGTAATTTGTTTTCTGCGCATTCATTTTCGCTAAATAATAACAATCGGCCTACAGCACAAAGCATTGAATCCGCATTAAGAAGAGGCAACCAGAAAACATTCACAGACTTGCAGAAATTTGACCAAATGGAACTCCAAATTAATGATAGAAGTTCGCTTGGTAATTGTAGGTTTTAATAGATAGAGGAGGACTTAACTAATTATTCACTTGGTGTCTCTGCCGTTTATCTTCAACTTATGGCAGTTTTAAGAGTTTGGCGCAAATGTAGAGGATTAGTATCTCTGTACCAAAACATGAAACGTAGCGGATTATGAATCATTTACTCATCATACCTTATCAACAATGAAACCAATTGTGAAATAATATGGTACACTAATTGTCTAGTAATTAGTAAATGTATGTGTTATGAATACCAGATCATCATTAAAGTAAAATAAATGGTTATAGATAATAATGTGAAACGTGAAAATGACTGTCTCCTGGATGAATTAAACCAATATCACCATAAATTTATCATCTAAGCACGATCAACTGAAAAGCAACGCTTTTCATGGAAATTATATTTTTTAATTTATTTTAATTTATCGTTTTTTGTCTTTTTCTATAGTAATCTTTGAAAAATACATACAAACGTTGGCAAGCCTAAACTGTTTTTAATCAGTAATTTTATTTAAACACAATATTACCAGGTTCTGATCTTTAAGTGTAAACACGTTGATTAAACCTTTAATATATTTCAATTTCTGTTTAATTTTAAAATGAAACCAAATATGTTTTTGAAAATTAATAAATTGAATAATACGGATAACTATCTAAATTTTCCATCAAAATGTATTTAATGTATAATATAGTAAATAGTACAAACTCTCTCTAAGTGAGATAAGGTTTTATCACCGTAAGTAAATTTCTGTAGTAAAGCAACGATTTTCATAAGTATCAAAAACCAAACTCACCTTGTGGTTTGTGTTACCTCTGAGTAGGGGTACCTTGTAACTGAAATGTACATTAAAGTTCAAAGAAATCACGGTGGTTTTCGGTTATTTACAAAAATTAGTAGCCTATTTTTAGTAGGAGCTGTTCCTAAATATTTAAATATATTCTCAACACGCTTTAGCAAATGACTGATTTTTACAGTCAAAAAACCTTCACTTCGTTATGATACCCATAATAAATGTTATAAAAATATTTCCAAAGAATTCTTATAAACTAACTATCAAGTTCTTGCTCAGAAAGCAACAAAATCAATACAAACTTCAAGGTTTTGAAATTATGAGATTATTTTACTATTTAGCGGGTTCGAATACAAAAATCAAGGCGCTGTGAGCGAATATAGGGAATACCGGCGAAACAGTATCAAAAACCGATTAACCGTGTACCTGGCTAGATAATCGTCATGAGTACACCATCTGCCGGAAACTAGTTTCAGTCGAATACGAACTGACAGCTGTAGACTGAAAATGAGATACCATTAGATAAATGCATCAGAACTTATACATTAAATATATATTTCTGTATGTCTGTGGACTTAAATGTAGGTCTGCATATCTATAGTCTGATATATATATATATATAACAAGCGTGAAGTTTTGCTCCAAGTCAAAGCGCTCTATAAATATTGGAAAATAATTTATTTTAACAACCCTCACACGTTTAAACCTACCCGTTTGGGTATTAACGTTTACTGATTCCTGTGACGCGAAGCGTTAATGTTTTCAGAAATAATAAATTAACAGATAATGAGTATAAAATAGAGGCAACAAACGCTTATAACAGGCCTACTTTAAAATCATAAGTTATTTGGGTTTATTTTACAGATTTTCATTCTGTAAATATTCAATAAATATTTATGCCCCTTTATCAAACCTCTGCCGAAGACTATAATGATATTTTTTTAGAAAATGTAACATGTAGATAAGCTACATGTTGTCTTTTAAAGAAACAAAAGTATCATGGATATTTTGTTAAAAGAGCAAGTTATTTTCTTATTTCATCTTGTTAATATTTCTCACCACAATAGTAAAGTGTTTACTATCTTCCTTTTTTGCCGACCGGGACTAATACGTTTTGATTACCAAACTTTCCAAATGAACATTCTTATTTAAAGTGTAAAAACCGTTTCTCTTTATTTATTTTTCCAAATCATATATTCATCTTTACTTTTCTGCAATTTCTGCATCAGCTCAAGTACCTGTTCATCGGATCTTTCTCTTTTATTTCTAAGTGGGCCTTAAATTTTCAATTACATAAACTAACTTTTTATAATCAAACAGTTTTTAAAATTTCCTCCTAACGGAAACAGTGTACGGAGATACCTGTTGTCCGACTGGGAACCCTTACGACCTTAGAGCTCATGTCTATTCTACTTGACGGGTCGTCCTGAAAGTAAATTGTTGTTATATGTAAGAGTCCTAAGGCCCTAGTAATATATATGTATACGTCTTATACTCAGAGACTGTCGAAGGCCAACCGAGGGGGTATAAGGAACTTACTTACGGGGAAAGGTGGTTTCCCTGTAGAATTTTTGATAAGGGTTCAGAGAGAATTTTAAAGTTTATCTTACCTGGTGCAGTTTTTAGAAATAAAGATGTAACTAAGAATGGCCCGATCCCTCTCCATTAAAAAAAACGATAAATTTTACAATACACACATGTTATATTTTTTATAACAAATGTTTTCTATTCAAGATTATATCTACTTCATATCATCCAGTCAGTATGAAGAGGTGAATAAACCTGTAGTTTATGTGCAAACTAATTTTCATTATAAAAATATCTTTCTCAATATTTTAGAATCATCTGAAATATCAATTACATATAGGCTCAACTAGTACTTGTCTGCTCCTAGTCTACTGCGTTTGTACACTTATACATTCAGTGGTTTTTGTATTTAGATGAGTCGTAACTCAAAAATATGTGTATGAACCGCTTATTTATAACTTTGTTCAATCCAAATTGTGAACTTATTTTCAAATGCATACACTGTGAATCGATTCGCTTATTTAAAAGATACTAAATCTTCATTTTCTAAGTAAAACTACTTGGTGATGTTTTAGTTTTTAAAAAAATTTATAAATAATATTATTATATGTTGCTTTAGTTTCCAATAACCATACATGTGTAAAATATTCTACAGACACACACACAAACACACACACACACCCACACTCACACACACACACACACACTGACACACACACTGACACACACACACACACACACACACACACACACACATATATATATATATATATATATATATATATATATCGCCTTGACAGACGAAGACAAGAGCTGATGGCAATAAATTATATTTCGCTACTGCGTTCTTTTCGTTGGCCTTTTACATGTAGGAAGTATATTGAAAAATATTTCGTTACTGACACATTTATACACAACTATTCTACCTACATCATTACATTGGGTGTTCCGTTTCCAACACTGTTCTTCATGGTTTCAAAAATGTACTCTAAGAACAATTTTAGTTAAAAACATTCTGTATTCAATACTCAGGCTCCAATTACTTGGTGTTAGTCATTTTGCTAGGCCCTTGGACTGCCAGTGTTCATCTTCGTTATCTTGCGTGTTGTAAATATATTTTAAAAAACTTAATATATAGGTTTTTAAATTTATGTTATTTTAAATTCCTTTTAACTTAGGCCTATTAATTTGACACACGCAGTTTATGTTCTAGGCTTCGATATTGGTAATGGCAATGATAACCTCATTCGTTTTTTCGACAGGGAAAACATATTTCATCATTATTAGTCTAAAACAAAAAATATTTGAAAAATTTCTAGACATTAAATGTGATATAATTTGTTATTTGTGATATAGTTTGATTTTTCAAATTATGTGTGTCTTCAAATATGCTTGTATTCAAACAAGATATTTTAGTGTTATTTTCACAACATTTGTCAATGTTTTATTGACCCGTAAGCTAGTATTGAGAATTCCATTTATTGAAAACGACCGACCTTTAAAGGAATTCCGAAGTTTTAAATTAAATCAGACTGGGAAGACTAATGGCTAAAGTTGAGCATTCTGACTGAAAGTTTTAATTGGAACCGACCTGTGCAATTATTAAGAGCTTCCGTTTGTCCTCAAGAGCTTAAGTCTTATAAACCTTTGTTAAAACCTTTTCTTAGAGTTTGTAAAAATAATGATTTAATAATAAGACCATATTTGAAACGGTGTTTTTAGTGTTAGTGCCAAATCAAAACATATTGAAAACTATTTTCCATTTTAATTACTGAGATTGTAACACGGGATTAAGCATTACCTTGAATGTGATATATACTTTCATTTATTCTCATTTACATTTTATACATTTTTTTAAATTAACTATTTTCCAGTTAATTGATTATTTGTATTTTAATAATAACTATACGAGGAGGAAAATTATTTATTTATTCAAAAATATTCCAAATAAACGTTACTGAATAGGAGGTTTCAAATACCTGTTACAAAACGAATCATAAAAACCCGCTAGAGATTACAGGAACACTGGGATATGGTAATATTGTGTGCTAGTTATTTTTATAGATGGTTTATTTGCTTTGTAACAGATATTAGTGTGTAACATACATTTCAAAGTGTAAACCGATTTCTGAATAGTTCAGCTAGTGTCTGGAACGAAGAATTGTAGCATGTGTTTCATGTCTACGTTAGAATGAAGAATGCTATTTGTATCCATCAGTCAGATAGTGTCTTCTATTAACCCCCTAGTAATCCTTAATATATTCTGATCTTATTTATCCTAACTAGTTTGTAAGATATCTTTATGAAGATATCCTGTATTCAGTTTTCAAAAACTTATCCTATGATATTTTTCACAGCTAGTATCCAAAATCCATTCACTGTCTGCCATAATCTGTTCTCTGCTCTCTTTCAATTCGGGAGTATATAATTAAGAGAGGGAGAGAAAACGTCTAGGTCTTTACGAACCGTAAAACCTATGTATTTTACACAGCAGACAATCTGCATAAAGTTTAAATGCTTGCAGGACGGGCTTTACGTTCCCCATATTTGATCCATTACAATAACTCTTTCAAAAACCAACTGTCACTATAAATGCAAGCTATTGGATTTTGCGTTGGTGTACAAACAGCATTTCGATAAACCTGCATTTGTGGTGGTTCGGGTTTAAACAAGGCCAATAAATCTGAGGTCAGTTTCCGCGATGGATATGCATGTAGCATTCATTAACTCTTTAATGGCAAATCAATATTGTGGCTGTATCGGGGAACTTATCTGGGATTAGTGAATGTCGGCCAGTTTTATTTATTTGGTAGCTTGAAATTAATTTGTTTTTATGATTAAATTAATCCATGTTTTATATAACTAAGGCATCTATGCCCAGACATAATGTGGAGCTGGTAATAAGAATTAAGGTGGGGTAATTAATAATTACGTGTCAGGTAATGGCAATCATGGCTTACGTGTTCAGTACTGACATAGTAGTTATTACAGGTTTAGAAACATATTTTAAGGAAACATTAACCAAAAAAGATAAACATTTACGTAAAGAAATTACCGGTATTAATTGATTGAATAATGGTTTTCCCCGGTTTTTTCGTTTTTATGTATGTTACTCTAAAACACAATCAAAACTAGAAACAAATGATTTAAAGGTCAGTAAACGTAATCAGTGTTTAAAAAGCGAAAACATGGAACATTACCCAACATTACCAACATGCATAACATTGTATAAACTCGAAGTTTCATAGTATAACTTTTTTATACTATAATTAAATGCGGCATGTTTGCAACAAACCTACAAGGTATCCAGAAAGAATAGATTTGGTTACGAAAAATAAAACTGAAAAAGAACGCGTATACCGAACAACTGTCTCAAACGGTTGAAAATAGCAAAGATAATTTAGTTAGGTGCAACTCTGTATAATCACAATGTTTTTTTACCATAGCATAGCACAATTTAAGACTAATGTTAAATCTAGATTTTTGCAAAACACCTACAAAGTATTAACAAAGGATGCATTTCGTTAATAAAAAATCGTGTTAGTATATGTAATGATGCCCATGATCTTTACATGTTATTTCTCATTTAACTACACTTTTTTATTACTGATCTTCTTGATATCGAATATTCCAGCAATTTATTTAGAATTATTCACTAATTAAATTTAGCCTTTAAGAATCCGTGGGCACGCAATATAAACCGTGATTTCCGAGTGTACGCATTATTTCGAAATCTATAACCAAAAGTGCAATGTATTATTCTTAACGGATTTACAATTTTTAGATTATTCACAAAATTTTTAACTATACGGTCACCGTTAATGCAAGATTAGAGTAAATTTAACGATTTATCAGGGAATAAATCTTTTACTTGGTTGTGAAAAATCCATAGTTAATGAGCGTTACATTGTGTCTAACAAATTAGCGGTAGTTGGATTAAGCTCTAGTTATTCAAAATGTGCCCATAACCAGTAATGCGAATATTTACAGTTAACTACAAGGCGTGAGTATACCATTTAATTATTTGTGAAGCGTGTGGCCACGTGATGATGAGCTTGACTATATCGAATAAAGTAATGGCGATTGCATTAGTTATCAAATATTACAGTTTGTAAAGGTGTGACCATATTTTTGGCGGTTTATATTATATGCATACAATAGCGTGCTTGTTGACAAGCATCACTAAAGGGCTAAGGCTAGTTTAAATTAAAACTAATGTCATTACTGAATACCTTATGTTTGGCAATTTTAAGTCAAGGCAAAGAAATGACGGATGGATTAAATTTAATGTAGTATCAACAGTATTATTAGTTAAGTTGTTAAATATTGTAACAAAACTAATGTCATTACTGAATACCTCATGTTTGGCTATTATAAGTCAAGGCAAAGAAATGACGGATGGATTAAATTTAATGTAGTATCAACAGTATTATTAGTTAAGTTGTTAAATATTGTAACAAAACTAAAATCATTAATGAATACCTTATATTTGGCTATTATACGTCAAGGCAAAGAAATGACGGATGGATTAAATTTAATGTAGTATCAACAGTATTATTAGTTAAGTTGTTAAATATTGTAACAAAACTAATGTCATTACTGAATACCTTATATTTGGCTATTATACGTCAAGGCAAAGAAATGACGGATGGATTAAATTTAATGTAGTATAAACAGTATTATTAGTTAAGTTGTTAAATATTGTAACAAAACTAATGTCATTACTGAATACCTTATGTTTGTCTATTATAAGTCAAGGCAAAGAAATGACGGATGGATTAAATTTAATGTAGTATCAACAGTATTATTAGTTAAGTTGTTAAATATTGTAACAAAACTAATGTCATTACTGAATACCTTATGTTTGGCTATTATAAGTCAAGGCAAAGAAATGACGGATGGATTAAATTTAATGTAGTATCAACAGTATTATTAGTTAAGTTGTTAAATATTGTAACAAAACTAATGTCATTACTGAATACCTTATCTTTGTCTATTATAAGTCAAGGCAAAGAAATGACGGATGGATTAAATTTAATGTAGTACAACAGTATTATTAGTTAAGTTGTTAAATATTGTAACAAAACTAATGTCATTACTGAATACCTTATGATTGGCTATTATAAGTCAAGGCAAAGAAATGACGGATGGATTAGATTTAATGTAGTATCAACAGTATTATTAGTTAAGTTGTTAAATATTGTAACAAAACTAATGTCATTACTGAATACCTTGTGTTTGGCTATTTTTTGTCAAGGCAAAGAAATGACGGCAAATCAACACTCGTTAGCACCCTACGTGAACAGTTTGAGGGTTATGTACGACAATTCTTGCCAACTTGTTGTTTGGTATGCAAATCAATTTATCGTCAAAAAATTTGAATGCAAGTCATTTTTTAAATATAAAGAATAATGTACAATGTTTATGTAGCTTTTACTTGTTCACATTTTCCCCATCAGCTTAAGTATTTAGTCTTGTCTTGTAACTAAAAGACAGTTTATAAACATTCAGGATTGCGTACGCTAAATACGCTATTTACACAATTATGATAAAAAAAACTTCCTACTACATCTACTTTCCCGGTTATGCAGCACTCTCAATCGCCCAAAACTATATTTACTCCCCGGCTCCCAGAACGTACCTGCCTCTCTCCTTTATTCCTTAGTGGCTCATCTATTCTCCCAATCTTGTCCAATAACAGTGTCATTTTTCTTCTACAACCAACGTTAGACTATCTGCCTTCTATTATACTGACCAATTGTTGAAATTAACGTTTCCCCAAAAAAAGTCTACATTAAAACAAAGTTTATATTTGCGGGCTTTGAATCTCGTAAATATAACAATCTGCTAATACTTTTGGAGTTCAAACTTTAATTTTTCTAGAAATGTATATGCTTGTTGTTTTAGAAAATACTTTTTTTACAAACCTCACACAGATTCCTCACCTACAGATATATGACCGTTTCCTAGTTACCCTTTGTCGACCTTACAAATGATGATTTACAGAATCTGTATTCCTTACTAGTTATGCAAACATATTTCAGCAATAGTTTTCTTTACATTATATATGCACTAAACTAATGGATTTGTAAAACATCAATACCTTGAAACGGCCAAATTAACCGTTGCAACAATCTGTAATGGTGTAGAACAGCGATTTAGCCAGAGCACATAATATAAATATTTTAACTAATTATTACAACAAATAGCAAAAAAAACAAGTGACTAAATCTAAATTTAAATTTAATAAATTAAGATTGTCAATACACAATATCAAGAGCACAGTGGTACAATATATTACAATAAAAATATTGAAAAGAACCCCAATACCACAAAAATAATCAAAAATAACAAATAAGACAAGTTACTTAAGATTAAACCCTTATGTACATTTCGATGACCATGTCATCATCATCAGAGGGTCTAGTTACAAAACACAATCTAGCACACAAGAAGTTACAAACTAGAATGATACCAATCGTTCTCCGCGGTCTCTATATATAGGCGTGAGGTAAGCTCCGCCCCCTCTCCGCCCTCGACCGACAAATAACGATCGGCCATCAGGAACCAAATAGGTTATGTCAAAAATTACATTATAATAATACATATGTAATAAAAACTACAGCAATAACAATTAATAAACTAAAAGTAATTAGATAAAACATCGTAATTTGAAGAAAGCTATTTAAGTAAAGTATATAATGGTGAGTAAGGAATAGGTCCTTTATCTGCATTCATTAATTTACAATTTGATTTGACTATAAAAACACTTTCATAACTATTAAGTAACTTTTTTGAGTTTATACATTTAGCTAAAATAACATTTTTATCTAAATCATGCTGATTACTAAGGACATGTTCTGCTACACTTGATTTTTCTGGTCTATCATATTTAATATGGGCAAGATGTTCTTTAAATCTGGTTACAATTTTTCTTTTAGTTTGACCTATATACATCTCGTTACAAGTACTACAAATTATCTTATAAATATTATATGATTATATGATAATAAATGATTATTTTTGTGGTATTGGGGTTCTTTTCAATATTTTTATTGTAAGATTGTCAAGTCAAATCTCGAAAATAAATATAAGTAAATTTAAAACTATGGACATGGTAAATTCTGAATTTCCACTTTGTAATTCTAGGCTTTACATAATTTTAAACATTTTAACATTTGGTAGTTATAATTTAATTTTTTAAATTCAAAATTATATAACTTTTAATTGTTTTAGATTACAAGGGCAAACTGCATGTTGTAGTAGACCATTGTAAAAAGCCGCTTTGAGGAAAATAAATTTATTAGAATTTGAAGATGCTCGTTTAAAAGCAAAAAAGAAAAAAATATTCGTTTTATACTTATTATTTCTATTTTTAGCGTAGTATAAATAAAGTCTACGTAAAAGGAATACTCTAATTGTTTATTTTGCTCATTAGGTATTTTTAGGTCTATTATCCTTAACTTTAAAAACAAAATTCCATTTAAGATCAAAATAGTGTATTATGGTCTTCAAATCAGAGGGATTGAGATGTTACTATAGTGGGACCATCGAAAGGTTTCCCCTTTCAATTTCAACCAAAATTACATTCAATGCGTTCAAGAAATCGTGGATCAAACAGACTGTAAATGAATTCATATCTATCGTATACAGAACCTTCTGCCTTTTTAGGTTGGTTAAAAGTCTAGAGTTCTTAACAACCTAACCTGTATGAATGTATTTTTAAATGACTATATATTTATTTTTTCTATAAACAAGCAACTTAGAAACTAACTGTGAACTATTTTTGTTTAATAAACCCGCCTCCTAATGTAAGCTTTGAAGCCAGACAATTTATAAAATATGGTTGTGCATCACAATCACCTCGGGGTAACTTTTCTGTGCAGGAACTATGCCGTTAGAGTGAAAACGTTAACGTTTGGAAACGTTTTAGTTCGAAAGTTAACACAAATATCTAATTTTCAAATAATTTGCTACATAAATCGTAGTGCTTAGGACTGGGATAAGAAGAGGCTTCTTACCTTTGTTCACCATCTTACAATTAATGACACATATGACGTCACATAGAGGACACTAACGTATCAAATCTATATTATCACCCAGAACTACTGTTTATTAAAAGCATATATCACTAAGGCAAAAGGGTACACTGAGAGAACATCGAGATGGTTAAACTCGTACTTGGAAGATACTGTGAAAAGAGACGCAGCTTTTCAATTATAAAACTCTGTAGAACAATATACATCTCAACCAAACGTTAAAGCTCAGATGGTTTATTTTTTTTTGGAGATCCACGTAATTATTCCTCTGTAAACGTGAAAAACTTTTGTATTTTGCTCCTTTGTAAAGCACCAATTGTAATTTATTTTAAACTTGAACACACAAAGGCTACATAATACTTTACGTAAGGTATTTATGATAAGATCAAGTCCCCATTTATAATGATATTTTTACCATCAACTCCACACTTAACCCTGTCATGGCAGCTGGCATGTCAATAAAACCAAAACCTAATTTTGTTAAAGACAGTGAGCACCAATTTGTGTGATCAGTAAAATAATTAACATTTCAGCTTAGACGCCAATCAGGCAAAACCATCCCTGAAGCAAATAAACTCTTATTGAAACCCTTGCGGTGGTCACGTTCTGTAAAGCTTTGCACGTGAATGGAAAAGTAACTCTCTGGCTTAAATAGGATGTATTTTACCAACGACAGAGACGAAAATAAAGCTCTGTAAAATCGACCGCACTATAAAAGCTTTTTTTTACTATTGCTACGTTAAAAAGTTTTATTTTAAATACGAATTCAGTGATGAATATATAAATGACAAACATTTATGATTCAGTATTATAAAGATTGTTAGAAGCTTTTTATACATTGTAGCTTTTAATTAGTGTCGCTACAGTGTCAAGAATATAACTCTCTCTATATGTAAGAGTATACAATTTTCTCTATATATAAACAAAGAGAAAATATATATTGAAACAACCAGTTATAGACTACCAGTAATATAACTGAAATTTTCTGTTAGCTACCAATTTTTTAATCAAAATACAACACGTAAACATATTTATAATAAGTACAAATATAAAAGGTGGCTGTGTAAACTACACGCATTCACACACACACAAACACACACACACACACACACACACACACACACACACAAACACACACACACACACACACAAATAAACACACGTACATAAATATTTTAGTACTTGTTTCTCATAATTAAATTTTATAAATACGTAATATAAATTTCATGAAGCTATAATAATTTAAACCTTTCTAGAATTTCGTTTTTCCTCAACCTGAAGGTTGTTAACACTCTTCAAGTAGGCCGTTAGGTTATTATATCCTTCTGCTTTCATATACGTTTAGCCGTACTTTGTGCAACCGAGTAAATCATACTATTTCTTAATAATAAGAATAATACTTGACTAGACACTACGTACAGGATATATCCAGCATATATCCTAAATACAGGGAATTTATTAGTTAGAAAAAGACAAAGATTTCATGAAACGCTCAGCACACTAACCAAATGGTAAGATAAGTTATATTTATGGACACGTTCATTTTAAAGTTTTCTTCTAGTATTAAACTAAACAATGAGTTGAAATATAAAAATACAGCTATTTCTGTAGTAGCTTAAATTCGAATAAAATTAATATTCACAACTCTATAATTCCCTGTGTAAGGTTATATAGCGAGAAATTGCTAACATATTTCTTGTTAACGGTGTCACGTCACCAATATTAAATAACTGCAAAATAACGAAATAGAAATGTATTCACATGGTGGAAATACACCAGTATTTTGGTACACAGTGTTTGCATCTTGAATCTTCACTCCAATTCCCATAGTAATTAGAAAACGTTCCCCGTAAGTCACAGCATCTTGCTTCCATTCGTCTTCGCCTAGAGCATGCATCGTCAATACGCGGCCCACAAGCCACATGTGGGCCTGAGAAATATTTTTTTGCTGCCCTCAGAGTCTGAAGAATTGAAACAGCTGTTCGGTAACAATGGTATTCTTAAAGAAATAAAGGAGAATACAGCTCCTTGCTTTTGGAAAGCATTTGAAAAGGACGAACTTCCAACTTAAGTGACAGTGCTCTGAAAATACTATGTTTATCTACATATGTCTGTAAATCCACATTCAGTAGGCTGAAGTTCATATAACACAACTACAGATCTAGAATAATAAGTGAGAACGTTGAACGTTATTTGAGAATTTTAGTTTCTTCCCAATCTGCCAACTTAGGTTCCATATTAGAGGGTTGTGAAAGATTTCGCTCATCGGCTTTAAAAAGTTAACAAATTCAGTTATTCCAGGAGTTAAGTCAAACGCAGTAGATGGCAAATTATGTATTAGCGGCTTTACTTATTCGCGGTGGGCAATATTATAGGATTTTCCGCAAATATGTGCCGTATCTTAAGAAAACACATACAACTAAGACAGTATGGTTATTATACTGCGAAGGTTGTACGATAATGTGTTCTCGTCTTATTTATTTTGTTTAGTACTGTAGTTATTTATCACAAAGAAATTTGACTATTCTCTAAACATCCGTTATACTGTAAACTATTAGGTCTACTACTCAAATGATTGACATTTTTTCATTATGACAAGTGCATTTATCGTCAGTAGCAAACAATGACATCTATGATCCTCCCTATATTGCTCTCTACCTATATTGCTCCCTATATGTCCCTACCTTAATTTTACCTATTTTCACAATCTTCTGGTACAAGTTGTAGTTGATAACATTATTTTAAACGATCGCCTTAAAACTACTAACATAATAAATCGCACCCAGGACTCATCATAAAAACCTCAACACATAGAGAAGTTTACTCTTGTAGCGGTAGAGGAAAAAATAATGTACTTTGAATAAATAAAACAGAAAGGTTTTATTTGTGCGAAATATAATATATTTTGCAAAGTACGTCAGAGAGTAATTCATTCTGGTTGCAATGTAGCAGTAACCTCGTTACAGGAACGGATTGTGGCACACCATGTACCTGAGAACAGCGAAGTTGTAATGAAATCAGTGGTGAAGGGGTGAAAACCCATTATCGAAAAGTAATTTAGCCCCTCGATGGCCGGTGTATATTACATGCAGCAAGAAGCATTGGGCAAAAAGTGCGTTGCGTAATTACACAGCAAAGTTCATGACGGCTGGAGGTTTAACCATACAAATTCAGCAAACCATGGTACAACAAAAACAATCAGTCGTATAATTTGTATTACGAATACTAATTCAACTTTTTAAATAAATTTTAACATAATGTTGTTATGCCGAAACTCCTGGTATGTCAACTATAAATTTATATCCATTTTTCACTTAAATAAATTTAACTGCCACAATTTGTGTTATAGCGTTAGTGAATAAATAACTTATGTTAACATATGTGAGTAAACCCAAAGAGCCTTACAGTACTTCTGAAGATTGTTACCTTGTAACCGAAATATAAAGCAGATGCTAATTTATAGTGTATAAACTATTTTTATTGTGGCTTCGTAGCTTTTATTTAGTGTGTGTTGTTAATTTATTAGACCAGTTTTTAAAGACTGTTTCAAAAGATCGTCAATAAAGTTTAAGAAATATTTTGCGGGTTAACAATGGCTTATAAGTTTGAAACTTTAACCAAAAAGAGGAAAAGTTAAACGTCTTTCGCCTAAACGATGAGTTGCTAAAGAGAGTATATTGCTACGAAGAGAAGTATCACATTATAAACGAGAGAGAAAAGAAATGTCTGGACTTTACTGGAGAATAGGTTCATCTGAAATATGAATACCTTATATTGGTAGATTAATTAAGTGCTGTGTTATAACAAGATAACATTGAAATCTAAGTAAATTATCAACAGTTGTTTTAAATGTTTATTAATAATTTAAGTTATTAATATTACTATTATAAATTATTATTACTTTTATTAGGTCTATTATTATAAATTTTTATTATTTAGTTATCATAAGCTATTATTTTACAAGAATAAGTTGAGATAGTTTGTTATTTTTTACGTAGATAGATTTAACATATGGTTTAAATACGACAATGTTATACATCCTCCAGGGAAAAGAATCATTGTTGCTGGAAATGTGTTGAGTCGAATTTAACTTGAGTGGCACAGAAAGTAGGAAAGGCGGTAATGGTTTGAAACGAGGCACTTGCTTAGAGAAGTTGCTCCTATATATTAGAGTCATTATCAGAGACATTTTAAATATGCCAGTAGAAAAGAGTCTGCAGCGGCCAGAATGTCCGATGCAAAGAATCAGGGTAATTGTACAGAATACCAGAATCAAACCTAACCTGGTTAAATAATTGGCTAAATTTATATGTAAAAATTTTAAAGCATTATAATAATAATAATAATATTAAAACTAGGGTAAATAATAGTAAAATGAAGAAAATTAGAAATAAATTTAGACTTAAAAAACATAAATTATAATCAATAAGAAAAATTATCACTTCAAAGTGGATAGCTTAAATTATGTATGAAAAAAAAGACGGTAATTGTGTAGTATAACAAACTCGGCCTAGATGCCGGCTATTAAAATAATTGTAATTAAATATAATCAGGAATAAAGAATGTAAATTTATAAGATGTGAGGAAAGTAAATTAGGCCTAGCTAGGGAAAATAGTATTTATGCAAAAGTAAAGATTAAATGTTAAAAAGTAATAGCCTAGAAATTAGGTTATACTAGAAGCAGTCATATTTGATTCCGGAAAAATCCCCTTAGGGTATTGATTATAAATCTTGTCACTACGAAACGAAAGCGCTACAGTCGAACTTTGGATTAGGAATTTTAAAAAGTAAATTAAATTAAATAAGAAGAAATAAAGTCAAATACGTTATTAAATAAAAGGTAAAATTGGAAAGGACACATCAGAATTCAGAAACGCCTTTTACAAAAAGTGAAACTAATCTTAGTTCAGAATTTCCGAACAAACAAAGTCAATTGCCATGGCAACGGCTTTCTGATTGGTCAAAAATTGAAAAATGGATACTATGAAGTGGGGCTCACAAAAAAGGACGCTATCCAGAATTAGAATGCATTAGGCTCTCAAGGCGAGCAGACGTGTTTTTGTACCATGCGAACAGGACAAGAAAAAATGTGCTAGAAACAGAGTAAAAAGTGCTACGATGTGATCAGGGGAAGGAAGATATATATGAGCAAGGGCTCATATATACCCAGAACAAAATTTCGACCACCAAAATGCAAAATTAAAGAAAATAAGAAGATTAACCGAAATTATGGAGAGACGCCTACCTACCAAGACCCTTGAAGCTATAACGGGACCGACAGATGACAACATTAATGAAGATAAAAAGATTTCTACAGTACAAGGTTATATAATCAATTTAATTATTCTTTTTTTTAATAACATTTTACTTCAAATTATATTAACTTAAATTCAAAATTAAATAAGATGGGAATAACCTAAGGGACTGATTAGTCAACTCTCTTAGGTTACCCAAATTTAAGTAACAAAGATTCAAAATTGACTTTCCATTCCCATCGCTGTGGGAATGTATGGATTAAGTATAAAGATGTATATCTTATATGGCTTTTTCTAAGTAAATTTCTAATGAATAATTTCTAAAGAAGTTAATTGTTCAAGGCCTAGCCTAAAGGCATTAAATAGTAATATTAAGTGTTTGAAAAAGAATCAGATCTTAAAATATGTTAAATTTAACTGTAACAATCAAAACTATATACAAAATTAATTATGGTAACTTTGATAATTTAAATTATATACAAAATTAATGGTAATAAGAATATTTAAAAAACATAGAATGAGATAATAATGTTTAATTAAATGGCAAGTTGTATGAAATTTTGAAAAAGTAATTAGTCAAGAAAATCCTGTTAAATTTAATAAAAACAATAATAATTAATTTGAACCTTGGAACAAATAAATAAAAAGGTATATTTTCCAATTAGCTGTGTTTTCATTCTAAATAAGATAAGTTCACTAGGTATCCAGGTATAGTCTTTAAATCACAAGTGTCTCTCAAAGATTCCACTACCCGAAAAGGAGCTTGAACAGGGCTTATCGGAGGCTAATTGGTTTTATCAAAAATTCAGGGGTTGGTTCCTCTGAGAGGTTTATTCCTTGAGGCACAGGTCTATGAAATTAGGTTCGTAGTCAATGGATAAACCATTACTTTCTTACTGACTTAGCAATTGATGAAAAGAAAGAGCCAAAGTAAGGCAGGAGAAAAAGGTCGGTAAGAAAAGTATGGCGCCCAACATTTGAGGCTCGATGCTTACATTGTAACATCGGGTCAACATCAAATAGAGACAGATTTAAATCGACTAAGGAGCCTAGTGAAACAAAATTAATTAAATAGAATTCAATTAAAATTGTAAATAATAATAGGAATCATAAAATGAAAACCAAAGAAGATCTTTAAATTAAATAAGAATTAATTATACTAAAAATGAAATTAAAAAGAACTTAGAATAAATAATAATAATTAAAAGGAAATAATTAAGTAAAATAAAATTCAGTAGGCGTCGGTAGGGCATATTAAGTAAGAAAAAAAAAATAATAAAAAAAAATAATGTTAGTTATTAATAAAAGTAAATAGAATACATAGGCGTTAGATAGACAAGGTCAAGGGAACACTGAACCGGATCACATCGAGCACAATTATAAATGAATATTTAATTAAATACTCAGTATATAGTAAAAATATAGAAGTAGGAGAAGTTAGTAAGGGAATAAAAGGATAGTTAAATACGACACTTTAAGATGGCGACAAGACAGAGAAAAGACACAGAACCATCTGAAATGATGGAGTTTTTTAAAAAAATGATGGAGGAACAAAAACAGGAAAGATTAAAAGAAATGGAGGAACAGAAACAAGGGAGAATAAAGGAACAAGAAGAATTAGTAAAAAAGATAGAGGAACAAAGAAAGAAAGAAAGAGAGGAGGAAAAAGTAGAAAGCAAGAAAGAAAGAGAGGAGGAAAAAGTAGAAAGAAAGAAAGAAAGAGAGGAGGATAAACAAGAAATTAAGAATCTTTGGGAAATCATGAATAAGAGGATAGATGAAATAAATGAAGGAATTACAAGAAAGAATGAGGAAATGGGAAATAAAATCCAAGAGACTATAGAAAAGATGTATAACTTAGAGGTAACAGTCAGTGAAAATAAACAGACTGTAGAAACAGTTAAGGGAGAAGTCAAAAAAGTAGAAAGAAGGGTACAAGTAGTTGAGAATAAGATAAAGAATATGGGAGAAGGAATAAATATAGCTAGATTGTTTAAATCAAGGATGTTTGAGATGGGTGATAATGGAGACAAAAGCAAGAAGGAATTCTACGGTAGGGAAGATGAAGACCCTATTGATTTCATTAAACACCTAGAAGGTATGATGTCCGAAATTGATACTGACATGGAGGAAGGACAAAAAAGGAAAATAATGGAGAGACATCTTAAAGGACCAGCACAAGAATGGTGGTTGCCCATGAATATGGAGGAGGAAAATTATGATGAAGTTAAGGAGAGATTCTTTAGCCACTTTTGGGGATCTCATGCACAAGAGAGAATTCGAGGAAGAATCGAAAATGGAAAATATGAATACCATCGAGGCACAAACAACATGGTAAATTATTTCTTAAAAATGGTGAACACGGCGAGATACCTAACCCCGCCATACAATCAGGCGGAGTTAATTATGAAGATAATGAAGCATTATGGGAACAGAATGTATATAGGATGTTCCGGGATGGCGGCTACCGACATAGAGGAGGCGGTAAAATACATCCGAAGGAACATGGAGCAGGAGGCTACCAGGAACCGGACTCAGCCTAGGACTGAGGAACGGGAACCTGAGAGGAGAGGGTGGACACACCAAACGAGAAACCCCGGATACAAGGGAAATTGGAGGCAAGAGCCTTACCCGGTAGAAGGGAGAGGAAACTGGAGACAGGGGCCCTACCAAAGAGAGGACCAAGAAATAGGCCGCAAAATCAGTGGCAACAACAAAGGCCAGAGTACAGGCCACAAAACCAAACGGAAGAAGGCCCACAGACAAAAGAAAAGAGACCACAAAATCCAGGGCCAAGTGGTCAATCAAAAAACTAAATGAGAGGATCCCTAATGGTAGGAAGGAAAAGAGGAGAAAACCATTAGAGATCCAACAACAAACAAAATATAGGAAATATTACCCGGAGAAACAGGGAACATTAAATAAAGGAAAGGCGGAAGACCTAAAGAACAAAAATAAAAAAAACAATACAACAGGAAAATAACAATGAAGTACACCAAAATCAAGAGCTTAGAGTTGGTGGACTATCTCTTGATATTCGTGCTGAATTGTTAGAAGAGGACAAGGAGATTGGCGAAGGTAACCAGAAGAAAGAGCCATGCCCTGTAATTGACTGTGAGGTAGAAGAGCTCTCTATAGAGGTAGAGATTGACACGGGTGCAGACGTGTCAGTCATTCAAGAAAAGGCTTACAACAACCTCAAGTTGCATGGGCTTAAGTTCCTGGAACTACCCATCAACAATGTGGGAGTTGTAACAGCCATTAAGACTGCACAGATAAAGGTTACCCGGCAATGCTTAATTCCCTTAACAATTAAAGGCATAAAAGTGGACTGCATCTTCATAGTGGTCTCCAAACTTCGGTCGGAGATGATTATGGGGTGCAACACACTGTATGACCTAAAGGCACGGATAAACATGGATAGACGCTTTGTGACCTTCGAGATAGAAGGGAAGATGGGGTACCAGGACTTTAAAAATAAAATACAAAAGATAGAGGAAAATAAAGAAGTTCGAAAAATATGTCAGATAACCCAGGGAAAAGAAGATGCATCAACAATAGGGCATCAAAGCAAAAAGGAGGAGTTAATGCGACAGTGCGAGAAGCAGGGGCACTGCCGAATGAATGAAGGAGGAAATGGACAAGAAACAAGTAAAGGGGAAATCTTAAATATAAAAAACTAATATCAAAGAAAAATAAAAAATGAAACAGAGGAAAAATTAAACAAAAACAAAAAATTAAATAACAAAAATGAAAATATAATAAATAAGGAAATTAATTTAAGACCTGAGGGAGTCAATACAGGAGATAAAGAAACAAAGGACATGGAAAGAAGAGCTGCAGCTGAGATTAAGAGCAAAACAAAATATAAACAAGGTAAGGCCGAAATAGTGCCAAAAAGGGGAAATAATGTGAGTGAAAAAATAATAAATAAGAAAATAAATATAAATAAAAATATAAACGTCGCGTCGAAACAATTAAAAGGGGGGAACAACGAGGTTAAAATGAATAACCAACAAGTAGCTCGGAGGCCCATGCCTAAGACTTTAGATTCTGGAAAGATAACCCAAAGGAAAGAAATTGAAATTAAAGAAAGAAAAAAGAAAAACCCATTTACTAGATCAAGAGTTCGAAAGTCAATTAAAATGAGAACCAATCCAAATACGAGAAGAACCTTCATTTCATTACAATTCAAAAACAGAAAAACAAAAGGTAGATTTAAGGAGAATAAGGAAAAGTTAAGAAATTGGAAAAGGAGAAAGAAGACAAAGAAAGATAAAGCTGGACGGATAATAAGAAAATATTTGAGAATAAACCATTTAGGAATCGAAGAAGAAGAAACAGAAAATAAATGTATATTAGACAAAGAACAGCAAAATCAATTAAACCAGCTAATATTGGAATATGACGATATATTTAGCGAGATACCGGGAAGATCAAATAAATATAAGCATCAATTGAAACTAATAGAGAATAAAACTTTTGTACGAAGGAATTATCCAATTCCAATTAATTACCGTAAACAGGTCCAAGAAGAGATTGAAAGAATGCTCAGATATGACATCATCGAACGCTCAAGAACTCCTTACATCAACCCAATGGTGACAGTAATAAAACCAGACAAGACCATCCGTCTGTGCCTAGACGCTAGGAAGTTGAATGAGATAACTGTGCCGGATTATGAAAGTGCACCCACTATTGACGATATACTAAGGAAAGGTCGCAACAGGCGATATTTTTCAAAAATAGATTTAACGTCAAGTTTCTGGCAAATACCGTTGACTAATGAGTCCAAAAAATATACAGGATTTTTATTTAATAATAAAGTATATAATTTCAAAGTGGTGCCTTTCGGACTCCAAAACTCCCTAGCGGCTCTAGTGAGAACGGTAGATATCACTTTGGGTAAGGAGTTAGAGGAAAATCTTTTAGTGTATGTCGATGATCTGTTGTGTCTATCTGAGACATTCGATGAGCACCTCAGTCACCTGAGGACAATTTTCACCAGATTCAGAGAGGGGAATTTAACCATCAACCCGAAGAAAACCTTGTTCTGTCAACAAGAGGTGAAGTTTTTAGGATATATCTTCAGACAAGAAGGGGTCACCACAGACCCAGAGAAGCTACAGGCAATACAGGATTTCCCAGAACCTAGAAACAAAAAACAACTACAATCGTTTCTAGGTTTTGTAAATTACTATGCACGATTTACAAAGAAACATGCTGAAGAGACTTCACCCTTGTTGAAATTACTAAGAAAAGATCAGCCCTGGATCTGGGATGAATACATGAGTAAAGCCTTCAATAGGGTAAAAGACGTGTTTACGGAATCAGTCACTCTGATGCATCCAATCGAAGGGCAACGTACGTTCCTACAGACAGATGCATGCGATAATGCAATTGCCAGTCAGATTTTCCAGAGAGATGGACAAAGGCAAATGCAAGTAATAGGGTTCGTTAGCCGAACACTTAAGAGTTGTGAGAAGGCATACACTATATGCGAGAAAGAATTATTGGCTATAGTGCATGGCTTGAAAACATTTCGGCCATTAATAGTGGGAGCGCCACTAACTATCATAACGGATAATAAGGCATTGAAATTTATGAACACGTGCAATTTCACTAATTCACGAATCACTAGGTGGATATTGGCGATTCAGGAGTATCAACCAACAGTGATACATTGCCCAGGAAAGGAAAACATGCCGTGCGACGTCGTGAGTCGGATGTATCAGAATGAGATGGATAATAAGGGAAACAGTCAGAACCGTCAGGTTATAAAAGTAGGACGGTTACCAATAGGATGTGAAGAAACACTAAAAGCAAAGTTTCAAAACATAAAAAACTTACAAAGACAACAACCAGAATTAGAAAAAAATTTTGAAAACGTGACCAAATTTAAGAAAATATTCAATACAAGAAGGGATATTGTGTAAAGAAGTCAAAAATTAAATAAAGATAGTAATCCCGGAATCAATAATAAACGAGGTAATTGAGAACATACATCAGATATATGCTCACATAGGGAGAAATAAAATAACGAATATAATGAGCCAGAGCATGTATATAAAGCAAATGAAGAAACGGATATTACAAGTGATAGAAAGATGTCAGATATGTCAGTACGCAAAACCGACAAATAGATACCTCCAAGGAAGCACGAAACCAATCGTCTCAAGAGGGCCAGGCGAAATGGTGGCGATAGACCATCTAGGGCCCTTACCAACCAGCGTTGGTGGGGTAAAACATATGTTGGTAGTAACGATAGCTTCTCGAAGTATGTTAAGTTATATGCAGTACGAAGTACCACAACAAGGAGCTCAAAGTTGAAGTTACTGCATTATTTTCAAGCAGTAGGGAAACCAAGCAAGATCCTTACAGATTTTGGAACTGCATTTACATCACGGCAATGGCGTACTTGGATCAGGTGTGAAGGAATCCAACACATACTGAGCCCAGTACGGCACCCGCAGGTGAATTTAGCAGAAAGATTAAATAGAGAACTGAGAAGGATATTGCGGACCTACTGCTATGATAACCAATCGCAATGGCGGAAGTACCTGTCATACATGGAAGGAGTAATCAATGCTTTACCGCATGAAGCTATTGGATACACTCCAGAGCAGATTCAAGTCGGGGTTGATCCGGAATATGTGTGGCAGGGAATTGTACCAGACGTTTGTAAAAATGTAGTAACGGAAACACAACAGCAGCATGTGCAGAAGGCATACGATAGAATGAGAAGGACAGGAGAGCTCAGGGCTGAGAAATTAAATAGAAAGACGAAGCAGACGGAATTGAAATGTGGGGACAAGGTACTGGTAACGAGGGTAAATAGATCTAACTTGAGCCGTCAAGAAACCGAGAAGATGCTATTAATTTACCAGGGTCCATATGTAGTGGCTAGACGATTGGGGGCAAAAACTTATGAAATAGCAAACTTGGAAACAGGGAATATAAGGGGGATCTATGACATCAAAGACATAAAGATATTTAAAGAATAAAGGATAATAAGGCAAGGTAAATAAAAAATGATCCATCAGTGACATAGGGAGTAACGGTTAAGTAATAAAAATAAAAATGTAAAATAAATCTAAGTAGTAGATTAAAGCAGTAACATAATCCAAATACATAGGACAAATAATATAAAATCAGTATTAAAAGTAAAAGAAAAAGCCATATGTTAAATGAACGGGATTCATTGAATTTACTAAAAAAAATGTTGTGTTAAACGACAATGAATGTGTAATATAAGGATTACAATATACAATATTGTATAGTTAATATAAACTTGAAATAAGATTAAATAAAAAAGAATGTGACTAAGGACAGGAGTAATAAATGAGTAAATAGAATATGAAGTGACTAATGTGACAATGATATATATGTGAGTGAAAGGGACAGGAGAGTAAATTGTGAACTTTAGTAAAATTAATTAAGTTATGAAGATGAATAGAAATAGTAGATTAATGAAAGGAATATGAAAATTTTAATATAAACTAGTATAAGTGTTAATGTTACTTTTCACAAATATGTTATTAATTATGTTTATCTGTTTCAAGGGAGAGAAGAACCAAAATTTTCATATTTTAAAAAGGGGGGAATTTTGCAGCGGCCAGAATGTCCGATGCAAAGAATCAGGGTAATTGTACAGAATACCAGAATCAAACCTAACCTGGTTAAATAATTGGCTAAATTTATATGTAAAAATTTTAAAGCATTATAATAATAATAATAATATTAAAACTAGGGTAAATAATAGTAAAATGAAGAAAATTAGAAATAACTTTAGACTTAAAAAACATAAGTTATAATCAATAAGAAAAATTATCACTTCAAAGTGGATAGCTTAAATTATGTATGAAAAAAAAGACGGTAATTGTGTAGTATAACAAACTCGGCCTAGATGCCGGCTATTAAAATAATTGTAATTAAATATAATCAGGAATAAAGAATGTAAATTTATAAGATGTGAGGAAAGTAAATTAGGCCTAGCTAGGGAAAATAGTATTTATGCAGAAGTAAAGATTAAATGTTAAAAAGTAATAGCCTAGAAATTAGGTTATACTAGAAGCAGTCATATTTGATTCCGGAAAAATCCCCTTAGGGTATTGATTATAAATCTTGTCACTACGAAACGAAAGCGCTACAGTCGAACTTTGGATTAGGAATTTTAAAAAGTAAATTAAATTAAATAAGAAGAAATAAAGTCAAATACGTTATTAAATAAAAGGTAAAATTGGAAAGGACACATCAGAATTCAGAAACGCCTTTTACAAAAAGTGAAACTAATCTTAGTTCAGAATTTCCGAACAAACAAAGTCAATTGCCATGGCAACGGCTTTCTGATTGGTCAAAAATTGAAAAATGGATACTATGAAGTGGGGCTCACAAAAAAGGACGCTATCCAGAATTAGAATGCATTAGGCTCTCAAGGCGAGCAGACGTGTTTTTGTACCATGCGAACAGGACAAGAAAAAATGTGCTAGAAACAGAGTAAAAAGTGCTACGATGTGATCAGGGGAAGGAAGATATATATGAGCAAGGGCTCATATATACCCAGAACAAAATTTCGACCACCAAAATGCAAAATTAAAGAAAATAAGAAGATTAACCGAAATTATGGAGAGACGCCTACCTACCAAGACCCTTGAAGCTATAACGGGACCGACAGATGACAACATTAATGAAGATAAAAAGATTTCTACAGTACAAGGTTATATAATCAATTTAATTATTCTTTTTTTTAATAACATTTTACTTCAAATTATATTAACTTAAATTCAAAATTAAATAAGATGGGAATAACCTAAGGGACTGATTAGTCAACTCTCTTAGGTTACCCAAATTTAAGTAACAAAGATTCAAAATTGACTTTCCATTCCCATCGCTGTGGGAATGTATGGATTAAGTATAAAGATGTATATCTTATATGGCTTTTTCTAAGTAAATTTCTAATGAATAATTTCTAAAGAAGTTAATTGTTCAAGGCCTAGCCTAAAGGCATTAAATAGTAATATTAAGTGTTTGAAAAAGAATCAGATCTTAAAATATGTTAAATTTAACTGTAACAATCAAAACTATATACAAAATTAATTATGGTAACTTTGATAATTTAAATTATATACAAAATTAATGGTAATAAGAATATTTAAAAAACATAGAATGAGATAATAATGTTTAATTAAATGGCAAGTTGTATGAAATTTTGAAAAAGTAATTAGTCAAGAAAATCCTGTTAAATTTAATAAAAACAATAATAATTAATTTGAACCTTGGAACAAATAAATAAAAAGGTATATTTTCCAATTAGCTGTGTTTTCATTCTAAATAAGATAAGTTCACTAGGTATCCAGGTATAGTCTTTAAATCACAAGTGTCTCTCAAAGATTCCACTACCCGAAAAGGAGCTTGAACAGGGCTTATCGGAGGCTAATTGGTTTTATCAAAAATTCAGGGGTTGGTTCCTCTGAGAGGTTTATTCCTTGAGGCACAGGTCTATGAAATTAGGTTCGTAGTCAATGGATAAACCATTACTTTCTTACTGACTTAGCAATTGATGAAAAGAAAGAGCCAAAGTAAGGCAGGAGAAAAAGGTCGGTAAGAAGTCGGACTAGAAACAGTAAAAAAGATGAGACTGAAGTTATATGAACAGCATATTTCTGTACTAGTAGCTCCTGACAAGGTGGCATTTCTGGTTCTTGATCTTGTTTTACGGTAATTCAAAGACGAATCTAACGGGTCTTTCATGATGGTGCAAACAGCCAAATAGCTTTAAATGCAATAGCAGCTGAAATACTTGTGCGTTAGTTAATTGGCAATGCGAAATTGTGGCTTCACATATAGTGCGTAACCAATTGTTTCTACCACGAGGTCGCAAATGTGAACAAACTTTTATGAATAATGCATCATACACGATACTCCTAAATAAAAAATGTAAACCCTTTTTAAATATACTGTAAACGCTAAAATCTAATTAATATTAAAACTGCAATTAATTTGTAAACAAATTAATAATTTCAAAATATTTCACCTTGCATATGATTTAGCAATGACATGTAAATGGTAATTGTCTCTGAAATTAGTAGTGTAAAGACGTACAGAGTGATGGAATGTGTCCTAAGCTCTCAAAGGGTTATTTCCTATGCAAGCTGCTCCTATTGGGATACTATTATGATATCTGTGTAAACGGAGTAAGCTGTATTTTATAGTCCTAAGATTTTATAAATAGTTACAAGACGTAGCCTAGGTATTTATATTTAAGTCAAACAAATGTAAGTAAATAAAAAATGTTATCTATTTCTGTTTTATTTATAGCGAACGTTAGAAATATACCTCTAGAAATAAATGTTTTTGTTCACCACATCGTTATATAATAATTTGTGTTCAGCGTAAAAACACAGTTCGTTTTAGACGATAAATTGATTTACATAGCAAACAAAGTTGGCAACAATTATAAACCTCAATCTGTTTCATGTAGGGAGCTAACGAATGTTGATTGCAATTTAGTCAGGTAGAGGTCAATTATTTTTTCAAACTTATTCGCAATTAATTGGCATCGTATCGATGTACGGTGTATAGCTAAAAGCGAAGAATTAATAAAATTTGGATTGCAGTATTTGGAAAATGGTTGTAAGTAACGAATTTACATTCTTGTTATTTCAAACTACACAGAATGTTATTTGGATATAAATTTTACCTCTCAGTTATTAAAGATTAATTGATGGTATATAATATCATATTAATTTGTCATTAGTATTTTGTAGAATTCTTATATTTTGGATGTGTTTGTATTCTGAGTTTATATGTATCATTATTAGGCTCAAAGTTTTACGGAATAGTGAATAACCATCTTTAGATAGTTCGTTCCTTATATAACACATCAATGGCGGTAAAGATATGTAAATTAAGTCTGTTGGATTTAATCCAATCACCATACGTTTTCATAACATGTTTAAAAAATCAACCATAAATTCATACCCCGATAATTAAATGAATAAAAATTAGTGTTGTTATGCATCCGTTGATAGTATGTTAGATTCAACTAGCCGGTTTGTAACTATACTTTGATTTAAAGTAGAATAGAAATGGGTCTGTAGCAGGGTAGGGATGCGATGTTGTCGGTTCGAATGCATTGACAGTCACGCAGCCATTACCAGCGACGGAAATTGCAGAAAGAAGCAAACTTCACCTCTAGTAAATCCCTCCACCACAGTTACAATGGCGCTGAGTGACGAACGGAAGTTTAACGTTGAATTGGCAACAAGGCTCACCCATGCAGCAAAGATGTGAATTTCTCATTAGTTCATACGGCTGTAATCTCCACTCCCTCTGATCGATTTCACCAACCAAGAATCCTATTCTGTTTTAAAACAATCTAAAATTAACCTGCAACCAGCAGCGGTGGCCTTTAACTACCACCATTTCCTTTACAACCGCAACAACTAAAGCATGACTAGAATTCAGTTAAGTAGTAGTCCGTTAGGTGTACTCGATAATTTTATTTATTTTAAACCCGCAATAGGAAAGGAAAGGCGAGTAATGCTATACTTTCGTATTTAGTGTCAATAATATTTTAATTATAATTTGCCAATATTTTCGATAAACCTTTTCTACGAGTTAGTATACTTCAACCGGCTATTACTTTTTGTCATGTTTCAGAAAATAATTAATAACATTCAGTAATAGTTGGTTTTGTACAGATCAACATATCAATTGTAAACTCATATTGAATCCTTCTGGTGGATATAGTCTAGCAACTGATATGATTCTCCACATGTTTGCAAGAAGGAGATTTTGAAAAAATCTAAAATATAATAAAAAAATAGATAGTTTTGTCAAGAATTTTTATTGAAATAGATATTGTTGCATCATTTATACTGTTACATATAGTATAACCACTATCAGTGTTTACTAAATGTTTGATCCACAAACCATTAAAGCAATAACTTGTAACGGAAAGAAAAATGTTAGATGACTGAATGTTCAGATTGACTATTCGTTACTCATTTGACTATTTTTAAAAATCAAACTGATATTATTAAACTATCAGGAACAAAATTATTATTTTATAATATCATTGTTTCTATTAAAATATTAAAAAAAATAAAATAAACAATTCATATATATATATATATATATATATATATATATATATATATATATATATATAATCCAGTGTTTATTTATAGTATTATTTAGATTTTATTTATTGTAAGTATTATTATTACTCATTTTATATGTGTTTTTTAAATAATTAATAGGTGATAACTTGGCTCATGGTTGTTTCAATAGTTATTCCGATCAATTACATCTCTAAATAAATTATAAAACATTCTAAAAACTCTTAGTTTGTTTAATATTTTAATAATGTATATATTTTTTTTTTTTATATCAAACCTTATTCAAATTTTCACTCCAACTGAAACACATGTGTTGTTTTTACATTATTTTATTTAGCTTAATTTGGTCATTGGTTTACGCCAACCATGTCCACAGCCCACGTTTATACAGTGAACAAATTGCTTACATTGCGCCTTGCTGTTATTTTGAGTTTATATATTCACTTTGTATGTTTGTTACAATGTTAACCGTTCTGTTCATAGTATAAGTTTACCATTATGTTTGTTGAATAGATATAGAGTGATATTTTCAGGAATATGATTACAAATACCACATTGAGAAAAAATAATTAGGTATCATATTTAATATTATCGAGTAGTAAAATATTATAATTTTGCTGTTCTAATTATTCTACCCTTCCCATTAACAGCCATTCTAAAAATCTTTTTAGCATTAATGACATTATTAAAAAATAATAATTTTGCGGGGCTTGATTAATTAGTCACTGCTACGGTGTAAATTAATTTAAGTGCATTTATCAGTTTTCAAAAAAATAAAATTTAATTTCCAGATATCAATTGCCATGCACAATTGTCAGACACCTAAATTGCTCAATGTTTTAGACGTAACTGTACTTATTACACCTAAGGCTTTTGATAACCAAAAAATAATAATTGTTCTTTTGCATGTGTAAATTTTAGTTAATTAAGTTTTATTAATTTTATTTATTTTTTTACATTTCCCTATATAAAGTTCATCTGTAGCTATTGTAGTCTGTAATTACCGATAATGTATCTGAGGCTGAAACACGTTCTGCTTTGTTTTGGTTTACATAAATTATTATTATTAATTAATTAACTATCCAGCATTAAAAACATAATGGCCTAAAATACTACACATATTATAGAAGAAGCTCTGTTTCAAATAAATAATTTGGTTTTAATTTCGCATATAAATAAATTCATATTTTCACATTAATTAATTTTCATAATATTTTTTACAGATTTTGAAACAATTAATATTACCAATTTAATGTTCTAGCTATGCATAAAACCGATATATATCTGAAAAACATGTGCCCAAATATACGTTTCAATGTTTTGTGGACTGTTCCGCAAATGCTAATAATGCTAATCGATTTACTAATTCATGACCTTAATGAAAATCCCACCGGGAAGGACTAAAAACTCTCAACTGGGACAGCGAACCTAAAACACTCCATCATAACGATACATCATTGTGTTTCTTTTAAAACCCTCCATTCGTTTTACTCAACTATCATTTCTTATTGACATATTTCATATATATATATATATATATATATATATATATATATATATATATATATATATATAACGTATAATTATTATTCACTTTAAATTTTAAAAAACTATTTAATTCCCATTTGAAATACAAAATTAAAAATATAATTCGTATATTAAAATTAGACGTTAAAACATAATCGGATTATCACCATAATCAATGATTTACTTTAAAAATTTAATCCATATTTGTGAGTTATTTTTTGGTCGTGATTATAGTAATTTAAGTGTAGTTAAAGAACAGAAGAAATAAAACGGAGGAATACTGTAACGACGTTCGGCAAAACCACCCGTGACGTTCAAACGCTCCAATCAGATATGAAAATCTCTAAACTTTGAAATCTCTAATCTGTAAATAAGTTATGCGGATGAAACTATCCTCATTTAGCAACAGCGTCACGTTTAGGGCCTCGTGACCGAGAGATGATTCAATAAAGAAGCTAACTGATTGCAAAATGCTTCCACCGATCTTGTTTCTTATTTGGCTTAACGTTGATAAGTCAATTATTTTATTTATTAAGTCTCAACTATTTCATATTTTTGTTATTTATCTAGAATACAAACCTACAAGAAATATATACTTTATTTTAAAAATTGACGTTTAAAATAGTTTTCAATTTCAAGATAGTTAGAACCTAAAAGTAAAGTCAACGGAAAATTAATTCTAAAAATTTATTTATTTATTAACAAAATAAAAAAGGTAAACAGAAATTAATCAATAATTTATATAAAGGTATTAATAGATTTTGTTTTTAAAAACCTTGTTGATTTTCTATCTGAAAACAATTTAAAGGTAGATTTTATATTTTGTAGGTAGTCTTATTTGTTTTCTTTATCTATGATAGAATAAAAGGTTACACAATAAATACTCATAGTTTTTCTTGTATGGTATTAAACCTAAAACAAAGATTGTACTATAATATCATATCTTGACACTTTTCCCGCGAATCTCTAAAGTTATTTGCAAAATCCGATTATTGATAGGCGAATAATTTTCTAAAGACGTTTCATGGATTGAAAACCTCGAGACTATTTTGAGACAAGATCTAGGTATGATTTGTATCCTGTAAAAAAAAGTTATATGACTGGTAAACCTGTGTGTAAATGCTTACAACTGAAATAATTATTACCGTGGCGTATTTATTTATGTTCAATTATATTTCGTATTAAACTCATTCAAAGCTGGTCGGAAATGACCGATTCTCAAAAAAAAACTCTTAGTTTGTTTTCATGAAAGCTGAAAATTAATGGAACCTTGAGATGTAATTATTACTAAATAAACTATATATACTCGAACCCTAGGATCAAACATTATATGTCTAAAGGCTGAGTTTGCAACGCGCAAGCCCTTAACTCATTTTGACAATCTAAATTCAAGTTTAAAAGGATTAGCTTTATTGACTTCTAGGGAACAGACAATATTCTGACTTTTATGGAGCCACTGCTTGCTCTAAGCGTTAGAGGATGTTAAATCACCAGAGTTACCAACATTACAACGTAACAAATGGCCGTAGCAGAAACTTTAACTGTTTGTCATTCAGCAATTGCGTTCCTTCGAGTAAGGCTTTGCATTCAATAATTTTAGCCCATCCGTAACACTTCTCTCTGCCAAAGTCCTTTAATTAAAAAATATTCTCATCCCAACTAATATGCGATAGATTAATCGAAATAATTTCACAATACTTACATATTTATGCTCACTAATGGCACCTTTCATATGGTTGAGAGGCAATAGTTAGAGTTTAAACTGTATTAATACCGAATGGATATTTACTAATATTATTCAGTCCATTATTGTTTACTAGATTGAATGTTGTAATAAGACTCTCTCATGATGATGACGTGGTCATCGAAACGTACATAAGGCTTTAATCTTTGGTATCGTGTATAATAAGTTATTTTCATTATATTGTGGTACTGGGGTTGTTTCTAATATTTTATTTGTAACAGTTTAAACATTTATTAAAATCTACTTCTATTCGCAATGGGAATTCGTAAGCCCTTTATGTACATTTAACCACTTACGGTCATCCTCACAAATCGAGGTTATCAGCACATTTAAATAATGATAACACATGAATAACTGTTTATATAATAAAGTTGTAAAAAAGATAACAGGTAGTTATTCTAAATAGTTACAAATAAAACCCATAGTGATATATCAGCTAGTCAGATTTTTTGCAAAAGTTTGTAACTATATAATTTGTATTTACAATTCCGACATCTGTATTCTTCTCAAGTTCGACACATTCAAACAAGGTGCTGGGAGAGTGTCGGTTTGTTATAAACAGACACCCACAATTCTTATTGGCCACTAGATATTCGTAATCTTAGTAACGGACAGACTTTGTAGAGTGCCTACTCAGGCGTTTGACGTGAATACTCATTCCCCGTTAGATGCTTGTTATAGCTATAATGCACTGTTAGGCTATATTTGAAATGTTTTTAGAATGTAGACGAAATTAGAAATCCCCGAATTTATGTGAATGATTTTTTTAAAATTTGTATATTCATAAATTAAATTTGGAAAGACATTTAATTAAATCGAAAAATATTTTACACACGAATCCCATGCTAGTGGTAAATAATCAATTTCATACATAGCATTCTACACTACATAGCATACATGCTCTAATAAAACACTTTAAAATAGAAATAATTATAAGGGAACTTATTCCAAAGAGTGCGTACATTAATAAATGGCTCATCACCTCTAGTCCCTAGTCCCTAAGTCCCTATAATAATATCTTTATGCGTACTATATATATATATATATATATATATATATATATCACTTTGTGTTTGTATGTGTGTGTGGTGTTATATTTAAACTACAGAAAGAGGGAGAGAAAACGGGTATGTATTTAACTTTGAAACCTTAGCAACGGCTATTTGGTTTGATAAATGTTTCATTTTATTATGTGGATATAATCTTGCCGTAATTGCATCATTCTAGATTAATGTGAGTAACAAATGTTAGCTACAGAGCAGGAGTATACTCTCAGTTTATTCGAACAGATAATTGTTTTGGTACTTGATTTTGTTAACTAATGTACTTGTGTGAAAATTTGATAACGCTGAAGGACGAAAGAAATAATATTTTTATGTACACAAAATCTTGTTAAATGTCCCTTACAAGCACGAAACGTCGAGGGGTGAGAAAGGCAGGTGTACAAAGTGAACGGGCGTAAAGGAAACGACAAAGTGGTTTGGGATAATTTAGGTCACAAACGAAATGCAGGATCTGTAAGCCTTTACGTAGTAAGTCAGGGGTTACATTTTAAGTTAAGTTTATCGAATTTCAATTTAGCATTTCTTCCATTTAATTTATTTTCCAAAAATTTTAATAACGGTTAGATATATTTTGCCATATTTCACTTTAAAGACGAGAAAGACATATATAATTTTGATAAGTAAAGTATTTTATTTATTGTTAATTAAATAAGTAGAAAAAATTACGTCCAGAAGAAGATAAACCTTTTACGAAAATTATTATCGCTAAATGAACACATGTAAATTGAAATTATTTGAATTATTTAAAATTAAAACTATCAATAGAATATTTAAAAATTTTTAAATAAACCTATATGAAACATAATAAATATCAAATAATGAAGTATTATAGAAAAGAAAATGTTTAAATCAATTCCTACTGAGACCCGTTGACAAACAAAAAACTTATTTTAGTTACTTTTCATTTTAATATTCCAATTAATCCGAATATGTATATACATAGTGAAATCTTTTTCCGTTACAATCTGTTATCAAACAATCTTGACCAATATATGTTTAAAAATGACGAAAAAGTAAATACTTTCTATACTAACCAAACCTTCTATATTACTTATCTAATATATGTTTCTTACAAGGTGATATTGAGAATTTAACTTTACAGAACAAATGATAATAATACAAATCTCATTTTTAAAATTAAAAAAATACAAGATTGTGATAGTCTATTATTTTTTTTTTCTTACTATGACCGTTTTTTTTCTTAATTTCGTATTCTTTTTAAATAATTGATATCTAACTATGGGTAAGTTGGATCATTGTTATAGTGCTGGATTTCAAGCATGTAGTCCCTCAGATCGAATCCGTCTAGGACATCAAGTTTTTTTAAAATTTAAATTAATTAATAAATATTTGAAAAAACTGTATTAAGAACAAATGTCATGCCCTACAGGTTAAAACAAATATTTGAAATTCATTGCATGATTTAAAACGTATTTTAATATTGATTGAAAATTTGTACTAGATATATATATAAGAAGAGTGTGAGCTGATAAAAAAAATTGAAAAACCGCTAATTTAATAAACTATATATATAGCTGGTGGGATTTAAATTATTATTCTTGAAATTATTTTACAGTGCAAAATAACATTAAACTATTTACAGCAACTAGGTTAATACTCACATTTGACCACACAACTACAAGCTAAAGCGACGTTGGCCTCACTGGGAACGTTTAGGTTACAATAGTGTAACTTAGCTTAATATTAGAGAAACACGTCTTAGAGTAGTAAATAAAAGTAACGATGTGGTTATTAATGAAAGCCGATACTATTTTAGTCTCCCAATTGTGACAGACATTTTCAAATTCCTAACCTATTTTAAATATAGTATTTTAGCATAATTTGTATTAGAATTTTTTGAATAGGTAACGAAATTTTATCAGCGTATGTAATTGGTTCGTTAAGAAAGATTATAGATTTTGCCAAGTTAGTTGAATCTGTGAGTAGAGATTCTATCCCGTGTTTTGTTTGAGTTACCATCTCTTCTTAACCAATGCTAGAGACATGTTTTAATATAACTTTAAATATAGAAAAACAATATGGAAATCAATGAGAAATATTGTTATAAAAAGAATATTGACGTCGGGATTGGTAAAGGTTATATGTAAAGAAAACAGTATTGTTAGTAAGGGGATAATATACATTATCCTGAGCCAAGTTTAGGTCATGCTATAAACTATTTATAATCATTCTTATAAGCGAATACCAAACACTCTACTCATAAGAAGATATACATACTTTAATTCCTTACACAGACTTGTTTCTTCAACACTACACGCTGCCTACCTTGGTGTAAATCATTCACTGACAAATATTATCAGAGTTACGTTTAACAGTATAAGTGGTTTACTTATAAATATATTTATAATTTTGATTCGCAAGTTTATTTTGCACAGATATTACCTATCCCTAGCCTAAAAACTTAAAACCTAACCTAACTCTCCTCTAAATTTTAAAAATATTGTCAAAAATAACAATCGCAGAGCTACATCACAAGAAGATTCTTGTGTAATATCAAAACTACATTTTATTTACTACAAAATGATCGAATGTACTCCAACTATTCATCATATATATATATATATATATATATATATATATATATATATATATATATATATATATATATATATATATATATATTAACAAATATTTGTTTTAAATTATATCTTTTAAACTCTTGTACGTACCTATGTATTTAGAATATCATGTGTTGTGTTAGGAATATTTTTAAAGCAAAATTTGTAAAAATAATAGAAACTATGATGTTATCAATAACGAGTGAAATTAATCTCTAGAATAGATAATTTTTTGGAGAAAATACGTATACCTAGTATAATCAATTATTTTTAAAATATTTTAACTAATAACTTTAAAAACTTACTTTTAATAACTTTCCTTTTATAAATGATCTTATCATTTCTACTTGAAAGTAAATTATAATATTTATTAAATTATTATAAATCCTTTTTTTATAACCACAATGATCTAGAGCTTTTATAACCTTAATTGAAAATTTTTATGAAATTTATTGAATAGGCTAAATATTTCAAAAGAATGTACTGTTGGCATATGCTTGTATAAATTGAATAATTTGTGTGAATAACTAAAATACATTACAAATAATATACTAATAGCCTGTAAATGAAGATGGAATCATCGGTTGTTGTTATATTATGTGTTATCACTTACTTAGATCGAATAAGATATTGCATTTGAAGTTGTAAATTTAAATAAAATATTGAAAATAATAATAAAGT